>CAJNIZ010008336.1:0-33283 GCA_905231905.1 Symbiodinium pilosum
AAACCCTAAATCCCCAGACCCTAAGAACGCCTATCAACCCGCAAGACGGAACCCTAAACCCAAGGTCCGAACGCTGGCCAAGAACATTTTCCCCACCGGTTTCCTGGGTCCTACTTGCGCGTCCCTAGTTGGACTTCTAGGGTTTTATTGTATATTCAATAAGCATATGACTGTATCTATATACCTAACTTAAATAACTGTATATCTATAATTACATGTTCCTACATTGAAAAGCCCCGCCAGCCGAGGCGGGCGCGCGCTAGCGTTTACAATGAAGACCATTACGGTAATGAGTGCACGTGCGCTATGACCCAGAAAGCCTAAACTCCACTCAAACACCAACATGCGCAGGAGTGTCATGTAGGGACCTGTTTGATTACAATAGAGTTTCGGAGCAGAAGGTGCCATAAACATATTAGCTATTGTCTAAAGTCTAAACTCCTTAAAGGAGGTTATCTACGGGATTATATAGAGGAGGTTAGTGAAGGGGATACTAGGAGTTTAGACTGATAAGAGGAGTACAAGGAAATAGTGCTGGCAATTGTTCAGATTTCCAAGAAAGGAATTGGTAGTTGATCAAAAACTCTGTTCTCAAAATGGCCATTACGGAAAATAAGTTCTCCTCATAGACCTTCCGGAAATAAAACAACAATTTCGAGCATCCCCGAATAGATTACTACTCAAACGGACAAGTGCTTTGAATTATTTGTTATGTATATGCATGCATGCATACATGCACACGTGCATACATGCAAACCTCCATACATCCATACATACGGACGGGCCTACATCCATACATCCATACATACATATACATCCCTACATACATATACATCCCTACATACATATACATACAACATACATACATACATACATACATACATACATACATGCGCCTCTAAATCCGGACACCAAACCTTTTGCATATCTCCCGCTTTGCTGCAGGGTCTGGGCTGGGGATTTGCGGAGCAATTTTCTGGTGGGTTGGTGCATGGGTAGGGCGGCATCCAGGCTTTCTTCAAATCAAGAGCTGCTACCCGCAAACCTGAAAGCTTGAACCCCGTCCCTGGGCCCTGAACCCTACGCCCTACACCCTTCAGGCCGTTCTGGAAACGATCGTAGTTTTTGCGCGGCTCACATGAGGAGCACCCTATGGAGAAGCGTTTCAGGTTTTACGTATGTAGGGTTAGGGACTTATGACTTGGATTTTTAGGTTGAGGGTTTAGGGATTTGCGTGCTTGCTCCGACTAAGACTATGTCTAGATACCATTACTGCCAGGCAGACAGTGAAATCTCACCCTTTCATGGGGACCTATCCCCTCCCCTAATAATGAGGGCTTCGGGTTTAGGGTTAGAACCTCCCCAAACCCGCTCGCAATAGATATTTTTCCCTAGTACAAAATGATACCATACTGCAGGCATGTAGTTTTAGCGGGTGGAA
The DNA here is from genome assembly GCA_905231905.1 of Symbiodinium pilosum. Classification (NCBI taxonomy): domain Eukaryota; class Dinophyceae; order Suessiales; family Symbiodiniaceae; genus Symbiodinium; species Symbiodinium pilosum. The sequence goes on from CAJNIZ010008336.1 coordinate 1,442, forward strand.
AATGAAACTTGAGCCCACCAAAGCTGCAAACCCTAAACCCCTAAACCCCTAAACCCTAAACACCCTAAACCCTAAAACCCTAAACCCTAAACACCCTAAACCCTAAACACCCTAAACACTAAACACCCTAAACCCTAAAACCCTAAACCCTAAACACCCTAAACCCTAAACACCCTAAACCCTAAACACCCTAAACCCTAAAACCCTAAACACCCTAAACGCTGAACTTGAGGTAGGGATGGCCTTGCAATGACCTGATAAGCCCCCACGACCTTCTCGAACGTTTTTTCGGCCTGGGCTGCGGTTTAGGGTTTAGAGTTTAGGGTTTAGGGTGTTTAGGGTTCAGGGTTTAGGGGTTTAGGGGTTCAGGGTTTGGGGTTTAGGGTTTAGGGACCCTGGGACTTTATATACCTACAAAATACCCTATATGTAGCCTTAGAAGGGTCCCCAGACTCCGCCAAGTTAAGAACCCCAATCATAGTCCCCTATATGGGGGGGTTTCCCAAAATTAGGAGTACCTTTTTAAGGGTCCCCCATAATAAGGACTATAGGATTTTGGGGTCTATATTGGGGTCCCCTTATCTTGGGAAATTACCAGATACAATCTTTTATATAACCCTCCTTTGAGGAATTTAGACTATGGCTCATATCAAACCTCCCAAAAGGGGCCCTAGCAAGAGCACGGCTTTTCTAAAAAGGTGGCTGCCTTCCCAAGGTTTTGTCATTCCTGTTTCATCCAGTTCCAGGTGGCCCACTCTCCTAGCCACTAATTCTGTCATGCTCTGCTGAGCCAACTTTGCCACTATGATTGGCATGTGCCAGTCAACGCAACATCTCCCCAACCCTTGTAGGGTGAGCGCCAGTCCAAGCGGGGAGGCGTGGCGTGCTGCGAGCTGGTATTCATGCGATGATTCAAATCTGTGTCCTTTCCTTGCAAGCAGCATCTTAGACACCGGGCGAAATAAGTTGGATGACACCGTGATGGGCCTCACCTACTTCCGCTCAAGGGGGGTTCGGTACCTGCGGTGTCAGGGTGCACCGCTATCGTGTGACCTTTGTATATTCAGTCATTGAAAAATCATAGCATCCTCGATGGCCATGTAAGTTCATCCATCATCTTCTATGCGCAAGCGGATCATAGACCCTAAGCCCTAAACCCTAATCCCTAAACCCGGAACCCTAATCCCTTAACCCTAAAACCTGAACGCTAAACTCTGAACCCTAAATCCTAATCCCTAATCCCCAAACCCTAAACCCTGAGCCCTAAACCTGCATCTACTAAGAGCCTGGGGGTTCCTGTAACAGGGTTCTAGGGACATGCGAGCCAAAGTCTAAACTCCTAGCATCCCCCCTTACTAACACCTGTAGTACTCCCCTATATAATCCCCCCACATAACCCCCTTTGTGGAGTTTAGACTATAGGGACATGTGGCATTTTTTGATTTTGGGGTTTAGGGCTTAGGCCGTGTTGGCAAGCCAACGTTGTAGGACCTTACAAAAAAAAGACTTAGGGTTCGGGGTTTGGGGTTTAAGTTTAAGGGCTTTAGGGTTTAAGGTCTATTTGTCTTTTTTTCCGTTGGGAAGGTAATATGAATGCTATAGCCGTTCTATATATAGAGGGGTTTTCCAGCTCTTCCCGCTCTATTTGTGGAATCGATCCTAAGCCCTAAACTCTCGACCCTAACCCTACACCCTAAAGCCTAGGGAACCGCAAACCAGAAATCTCAAGCATACAGCAGCAAGATGATAATTAGGAAGATACCTTCCAGAAAGTCCTGATATTCCTGCTTCATTCTTGAGGCTCCCACCCTAAGCCTTAATCCCTGAACCCCAAACCTTACATCCTAAAACCCTGAAACCCTGAAACCTACACCCTAACCCCAAACCCCAAGCCCCAAACCCTAAACCAAAAAATCCTAAACCCTAAAACCCTACACCCTAACCCCAAGCCCCAAACTCTAAAGCATAAAACCCTAAAACCCTACACCCTAAACCCCAAACCCTATATCCTACACCCCAATCCTGTTACCAAATGCCTTTCATGCCCCTGCTCTGAGCCAAGTGCAACTTCGGGCTCCTCCAGATCATACTCCGGAAGCCACCTTCAAGGGGTGTAGAGGTTTAGGGTTTACGGTTTAGGGTTTAAGGTTATAAGGTCCTTTTAAATGGGTTACATAGGGATTATATACTAGGGTTATATAGGGATCACACTCCGGAAGCCACTTTCAATTCATTAGGGTTATAAGGTCCTCATAAAAGGGTTATATAGCATTATCAGGGGGTTTAGTGTTTTAGGGTTTAGGGGGATTTATGGTCTAGGGTTTTAAGGGTTTAGGGGTTTAGGGGCTACGGGTATAGGCTATAGGGTTCAGGGTTTTACGGGTTCAGGGTTAAGGGTTTAGGGTTCGGGATTTCGGGCCTATCAGGGGCCCCTAGGTTGGACCCCAGGGTTTTCGGGACCCCAAAGGAGCAGAATATCTACATATGGGCTATACACATATGTAGCTCATATCTAGTGGCTGGAATATACTTGATATGTATAATACATGGACTGTGCAACATATGTCCATTACATGATATGTATAAGTATATGATGTCAAAATGTGTGTGTGTATATATATATATGTATATCTCTCTCTCTCTCTCTCCCTGTCTGTCGCTCTCTCTCTCTCTCTCTCTACTGACATCCCCGGAGAGAATCAAATGGAAAATAAAATGGGCAATTGGATTTTACAACGGTTTCTGAGGAGTGGGGTTAAGGCGGTTCCTATAATAAAGAATACAGGGTGTCTTTTGTGGGCCCACGGGATAGAAATGGGATGTTGAAAATACGGAGTTCAGGATTTAGGATTTCGGGGTGTTGAGGCTTAGGATGTCTCACCCTAACCCTGAGGGTTTATAACCCTAAACCCTAAAGCCTAAACCCTTAGGTTTTCGGGCCTTGGAAGGCACAGGTGCCGTGCTCTTCTCCATCATCCGACACAGTGACACACGCCAAACGTAACCCAGGGTTTAGGGTTTAGGGTTTCAGGGTTTCAGGGTTTCAGGGCTTCAGGGGGTTTAGGGGTCTAGGGCTTATAACCCTAAACCCTAAACCCTAGGGTTAGGATTTAGGATTCAGGGGCCTCAGGGCTTACCTAGAACCATGGCCACTCTCAGCTCACTGTCCTTGTGCTCACCTACTGACATGGTGCCTCGGATGCGTTCGGTAGGCCATTGCAGCGAGGACCGCATCTCCGAGAAGATGACCCAGCTGTCCCAGGGTTTAGGGTTTGGGTTTATTATAGCAAGTGTAGGGATCATGGAAAAGAAAATGGAAGCTACTATTTAGGGCTTAGGGCTTAGGGCTTAGGTTCTAGGGTTTAGGGCCAGTGTTTAGGGTTTAGGTCTTTAGGGATAACAGGAATTATAGCAAGAATAGCAGCCAATGGTAACACAGGTGTTTCCACGCCTCCATGTCGTGTTTGGCCTGTCTTTTCTCCGCATCCTGGTAGTTTCCCAAAATAGGGGGACCCCAACATAGACCCTAAAATACTATAGTCCTTATTATAGGGACCCCCAAAAAGGTACCCCTAATATTGGGAAACCCCCTCCTTGACCCATCAGGTCATGGTAAGCCATCTCGGCCTTCTCTGCATTTAGGGGGATATTATAGGAATATTAAAAGGGGTTATGGGGGTTAGTTTATATTGGGGTTACATAGGGGTTATAGGGTTATAGGGTTTAGGGTTTAGGGCTTAGGGTTCAGGGATCAGGGTTGAGGGTTCAGGGTTAGGGCTTAGGGCTTACTGTTTAGGTACCTTTTTCAGAGACACCCCAAAATCTCGAGCCCTGACCCTCTACAGATACCTAAACCCTAAACCGCGTATACGGACCCTAAGAAAGCCTCTGCTTTGCAAATCCCTGGCCTTCAAAACCCTAAACCCTTAGCAGAATCCTAGGCGAAACCGTAAATCCTGGGCCAAACCATGCCAACGGAAATCCTAAACGCTGCATGCTAGGCTAAACCCAGATTTGCACCTGAGAGCTTGTTGGTGGTAGGCTTCCGTGATCTCGGAGAGGGAAGCCACCGGCGATAAGTTCAGGACCTCTCAAACGTTTAGGGTCTATAGCTTGTAAGGGTTTTGGGCTTTATGTTCTTTGGCTTGTGGTTTATAGCTTTTGAGGGTTTAGGGCTTCTGGTTCTTTGGCTTGAGAAACACGCCCTAATGGCAGGAAGGGATAATCCTCATCCTGGGTTTTTTGGGTTACATAGGAGTTATGTAGTGGCACAAAGGAGAATGGAGAATTGGAAGCTACCATACATAATTTTCGATGATTTAGGGCTTACGATTCTTTGAAGAGATAACATTCGGATATGTAAGTACATATGTGCCATAGTTTAAGCTCCTAGTATCAACCTTTTTAATAACCCCTATAATAGTCTCCTATATAATCCTCTTAAAGGAATTTAAACTATAGCTCATATAACGCCCCAATCCCTATAAACTACCCTATAATCCCGGTTCCATTTCATTTTCCATTTTCCTTTCCATTTGATGCTCTATTCTTTGGGCCTAAGGGGTTGGGATGTACCCTAAGCCCTAAACCCTAAAACCCTAAAAACCCTAAAAACCCTAAAAACCCTAAACCCTAAAACCCTGGCGGTTAGACTGCTGGGCTTTAAAGGGGGCTTATGGGCAAGGCCATGGTTTGCTGAAGAGGGATGATCTTGGGCCTGGTACTGTTTAGCGGTTAGGGTTTAGGGCGTATGGTTTAGGGTTTAGGGATTAGGGACTAGGGTTTAGGGGTTGGATTTAAGGTTTAAGAGTTAAGGGGTTCAGGGCTTTCGGTTGAGGGATTAGGGACGCATAAAGTCTCTCTACCCTGGGGTCCTGGAACATTCTACAGCCCCTCTAGCCTCGTGCATGCATATGGTAGCTTCCATAAAAAGAGGGAATCCCAATATAGAGTAGTTCGATAATATCAATTCCCTCTCCTGCTCCTGCTCCAATTCTCGCATGCCACGATCATGACCCCCGAGCTCTTTTTCGACTCACCAGTGGTTCAGGGAACCCTAACCTCAAACCCTAAACCCTACACCCTGGGGGAGCTAGGGTTTAGGGTTACGGGGTGCAATAATCCGCATATAACCCCGATAGATACGCCTGTGGATAGTTAATGAGGGGATTCTAGTTACCACCAACCGCTAAAGTTAGGAGTCACACAGGGTCCTGTTTTCGGGGGAGGGGGGGGCTCCGGGGGCAGCTAAAAACCACTAGTAGTAGTAGTAGTAGTAGTAGTAGTAATAGTAGTAGTAGTAGTAGTACCACACCCCAGCTAAAGCATCCAAGCTCTCACTGCAGAATCTTGTAAACCCCAGACCCTAAACAATCAACCCAGACGAACCCTCATTCAGAAGCCTGCTTATGAGAAGGACTCCTGAGAAGGAGAACAACAAATTTAACAAACCGCCATGTATGCCCAAAAACATTGGCATCGTCTGGGCAAGGGGTTTTGTGTGTATGCATACACTGTAACTCTGTCGAAAGGGCGCGGTAATCTTCAGACACTATGGTTATAGTCTACCTGAGATAATCGCCCATGTAGATCGGGGGTTTTGAGGCTATGGTCTATACGGCGCCCACATATATTGCACCCACTCGCGGTCCATAATTCTGACGAGTTACTATGCAACCACCAGGGTGGACTTATATGCGCAGATGCTAAGCCGCTAGACCCTGAATCAGAAAACCACAAATTCTGAGACCCTCAACACCCAATAAACCCACAAGGCCAAATCCCAAAAGCCCCGCAGGCCTTAAAATAGTCTGAAGACGGATGGGCTGAGCAACTGTCCCCACTCATGGCCATGACGCAGCATTGCGAAGCTGCCTTTCACAGGAATTGTGGGAAGGACTTCCTCAGACTTCTGGACTTAATGCTAATCCCCGCCCCTAAAAACAGCATCTCTCATCCCCCTGACAATAGGCCCTCCGATCATAATCCCCTGCTATATTGGGGTGACTTGATTTTTTGGGAGGGTCCTCATTAAGGAGCAGGGACGACAGAATTTTCTACCGGAGAGTATCCTAAAAGCCCCTAGAGGCCTGTTTCAAACATAAGATGACCTCCTAAGACCTGGGCCCGTCGCGGGCTTCAAGTTTGGGGTCTATAGGGTTCATGGTCTAGGGTGTGGTGTGCAGGCATTGGGGATCGTAGGAGAAACCTGTGAGGATCTTGGCGGTCTTGACAATGTCTTACAGCGACACAGATCTTGCAAAGAGCCCAGGGACGTCTTTAGGCCGCCGTATGCGTTAGGGGCTCTCTGAACCCTGATATAAACCCTATATAATCCCTATAACCCCTATAGTTCCTATAGTTTCCATTGTATTTTCTATTATCCCAATATTAATAACCCCAATGTAACCCTAATATGAGCCTTGCGAAAAGCTAGCGTTGGGCATGCTAGCAGTTTGAAGCGGCTATGGGATGTATTATCTCCTTATAACTTGGGCTTTATGGGAAGTAAAGTTTTCGAAGTCAGGACGTAATTTCAACAGTAGCTGTAACTCCAACTAGACGCCCCCTCAATCCCCGAAGTGCTTTTATAGCCAGCTTACAACTGAACTATAAAGTCATATGAGGATTGCAGAGGGAAAACCTTCCAAATTATGAAGGCTTTTATCTTGACACTACTCCTTTGAGACCACCTGAGGTGTTGGGCTCAAGGAAACATTCAGAAGCGCATGATACTGCATGAGGTTCCTGCGCCGCCATTCTGATAGCCACCAGCCAACCAACTCCGCGACCAAAACATCGCCAACAATGCTGCCGCCACTTCCACCTCTGCGACCTCTTTGTCTTTTTTGAACTGGCTAGTAATGATGCCACTTCTTCATTCTACTCTTCCTTCAGATGCTGCTACTACACAGCCGCTGCAGCTACTGCTGACAGCCAAATGCAACAACTACTTCTGTTGCACCACACCAAGACCATCAACACTACTGCTGCCCTGCTCCTGCTGCTGCTCCTAGCCACTGCCAATACTGTTGGTGGACACCCCTTCAAAGCAGACCCTGAGATGGATCCTTAATTAGAATCATCCTCATTTTCGGGACCCCACCCAAAAAAGGGAAAAAGGGATGGCCAATTTTGGGGAACTCCTACATGTCCCCGCCTTGGTCCACGTGGTTCTGCAGGAAGCCATCAGGGCTTTCTGTACAAGACCCGTGCGGGTCGGACGCAGAGTGGCCAGCATCGTGGCAAGGGCAAAGACGAAGCAAACACCAAAGCAACCCTAAACAAGCACAGAACTGGGCAGTGCTAGCTGCAGTAAGATAGATTCTCGGATTCTTTTCGGGCGCGAAGGGCAGCTGGAGCCTGAAAGACGGCGGTGTGAGCGTAAATCGTGAATTTGGGTCTATGATCGCGCTTGTGGGCACGGAAGGGTAGGTTACAGACGCTTCTAGGCACGGCAACTATGCTGAACTCAATGGTTTTGGAGATGACCAGCTCTTCTACGCGGACTCTGAAAAAACACTCGTATAGGTCACACACCAGGACCAACTGCTGCTCACTGGAGTGGTGAGTGGATCTCAAAAAGTATCTCTGCCTACTTCCCATTTGCCCTCTCGCTCTCCAACCTAAACCCCAAACATTCCAAAACCCAACTCCTATAAGATGGATACAATCAACCCTGCATGGCGCGAAGTATCAGACAGGGAAATATGGTCGTTTGTCATGAGCGAATGGGGAGAAAAATTGTGGGGGCCCTGTGCATATCCACTAGTGGGATAATGGCCTTCCAGGACAATTCCTGAGAGATATACTGCAGAGAGAGCTTCGACATATCAAAATATTTACGAAACAAACATGCAACAAATTCATGATGTGATGTACAAGCCTTTGAAGGATAAAGATGGCAGAGTCGACCGAGATGTGGCCAGCAAATCTAAGATAATCATGCGTATAAGCTCCAGATATGAGTCACACACAATTGCTAATTGAAATGAGAACAGAAACTCATATGAGCACCTGTTTTCAAGTCCATAGATATTATCCCTGGGCACTGCTCCTCCCAGCCACGTTGGAACCTCAACCTTGAGCGCTATGCCCTAAACCCTAAACCCGGACCTGAAACCCTAAACCTTAAGCCGTGTGAGCTACAATCTAAACTCCTAGTATCCCTCTTAAATACCCCTATTCTACTCCCCTATATAATCCCCTATAACCCCCTTTCAGGTGTTTAGACGGTAGCTCATGTGACAAGACGCACGTCCATAACTCCCCGCAAGATGACGAAGTGCTGCTTAACTGTTGAGCCCAGGAGACACAGTGGGTTGATACCCTTAAGGTTGAGGGTTTAGGGTTTATGGGGTCTTGCAAGTATTTGTAACAGGAGTGTGTTGGCAACCCCAGCCCTCAAAATTGTCGCCATATGATAGCAATACGGTTCTCATCATCTGGGGTTGGACTTACCAACATCCTGATTTGGGCCCGAAACCCAAAGCCCTGACCCTTCTTCTTCAGACATCTTCATCTCTAGGTCGTTGTTGCGGCCATGATCAGTTTCATTCAGGGATTTCTGGACAATGATGCCCTACCCACCCTCAAGCTAAACCCTAAACCCGAAACCCGAAACTGCAAATGCCAAGAAGCGCTGATTCCACCCCCTAGAACCCTTCACAGGTAATCCATGTATTCCACTTAGCCCCCATGCGAGACTTGTCTCCTCCGCCGAGGCGTTCTGCCGTCCTAGTTTGCCATGTTACTGCTAAGGGGCTTCAAGGTTTTATCTGTGCGTTGAGGGTTTAGGTTTAGGCTTTGCGGATATTACCCTCCATGATGAAGAATCAAGTGAAAAAGAACATGGTGGAAAGTGAAATTGGCCGTGAGGTTCTATAGGGCTTACATGGGGAAGAAGTAGCCTATAGGTTAAGTTAGCAAAATGTGGAGGTGCACGAATGCACGAAATCATATGCTTTCTCATTTAAGGAAATCTAGTTCAAGGTCTTGAAACAGCAATCTTTGTTTATCCTCTTTTTTCCGGAGTGTTCGGGGCTCTGTGGCTCGTGGCCTAGTGTGCAAGACTGAGGACTTAAGATGAGGGCTAGGGCTGGGAATGTGGGTTTAGGGTTTAGGGTTCAGGGTTAGGGAAGATTGAGGGGTTCGAGTTTAAGCATTGGGGCTTAGGGTCTACCTACACCCCCAAAGTATGTAAAAATGATAGCCTCAAATCCAAAATAATAGCCATAAAGGCAATTATTTTACATACTTTTAGGGTCCAGGTAGGGGTTAGGCTCGAGTTTAGGGTTTAGGGCTTGGAGGTAAACAGCCGTGGCTTTGCAAGGCGGATCATTAAACCTCCGTTCCAGAACCTAGGCACGAAAAAGGGGTTAAGGTTTAGGGTTTAGGGGATCCTGGGCATTGCCACCCCCCGCACAGTAACTGTAAATAGATCTACTGGAATTCTTGATTATAGAATTTCCGGCTTCGGCATCCTTGCGTAGTCAGTGGGTGGGGCAGTTGAGGAACCCAGAAACAGGGATGACGACGGACAAACCCTACACCCGTAAACCCTAAACACCCAAACCATAAACCCTTAACCTTGGGTACTGCCCCCACTCAGTAACAATTGGATAATAAGTATAACATGAATATCTACAGCTCTTAATATAGCCCGTATTATAAACTGTTCCTGGGTGGGGGCAGTACCCAACCTAAATCCCTAAACCCCTAAACGCTAAACCCCTAAACCCCTAAACCCTTAAACCCCTAAACCCCTACACCCATAAACTTCCAAACCCTAACCGTCCAAAACCCTGCAGACCCAGCCCCCCAAGATCCTAGAAGGTATACGGGACGTCAGTGCTTGGAGGTCTAAAGTTTAGGGTTGAGGGTCTGAGGCTCCAGGGCTTTAGGGTTTTTACGACAGCCATGCGCTTCCAATGCTAGTCGAGAAAATGGAAAACTTAAAAGGGTGGCGCATTGGCGCTGCCACCAGCCGATCAGGGAAAGTTGAGGAGTGGTCTAGATAGTGTTTCAGACCCAATAGATCCTGACGCCGATCCAGGTTTGAAGTGACCTCTGGAACATAATATTCTAGCGCTTGTTTGGAGACCAATGACAACGGGGGAGGGCTCTTTTATGGTTACGTTGCATGCCTACTCTGTCTTTGTAAGCAGGGGCGAAAACTACATGGTGCTGTGGTTCCATGCTGTCCGCCTTTATTGCCTGGAGGACTAGTCGGAACTGCTGTGACAATACTAGCTGCGATGGAAGGACTGGTTTCCCAGCTTGGGACCATACTTCTTTATTCGAAACTCTGGAAAGTATACGAAGCTTTTATTCCCAAGACCCTGCGGAGTAGTTTCCCCAAACCCTAGACTCTGAGCCCTAAACCCCCAAATCCAAACCCGAAAAAACTAAAACCCTAAATTCCTAAATCCTAAGCCCTAAACCCAAAAAAACCAAAACCCTTGGCACGGAACAGACCTTGCACGTAGTTCTCAGACCGGTCATGGTACAGCAATGGTGAGAACTTTCCCACGGGCACATCCGCAAGAGGTGTACCAGGTTCGCAGTTCCTCGGGTCTCCAATGACCGTGACACAGATATAGCCACACCTGTCGTCACCAGCATCTGGAATGAAGCCCTCAGGCATCATTGTGAAAGCCTCCGTGGTGGGAGGGACAGTCGCCGCTATCACCTGCTCTTTCGCTTTCTCCCACGGCGGGCTTTCATAAGCCTTCGGTCGCCATGTGCGTACTCTAGCCACTTGAGCCAGCTCTACAGATGCCGTTTGGCCTGGCGAGTCAGATGGCTTGGTGCGCAGGCTCTTCAATAGCCGCGCTCGCCACTCTTCGCAGAGCTCTCGGTTGACCTTGTGAACCATGGATTTGAAACCACTTACTCCAACTGATGCCGCAACCCTGACAGACTGAATGTTGTCAAACATTGAGGACAAGGAACACGCAGCTGAATTCACTGTCACTTTGAACATCTCAGGGAGATGTCTCGGGTATATGCAGGAGGGTCCATTCTCACTCTCCTCCACCCATGCCCTGACAAACTCAGCTTCTTCATCATGTTCCGTGTTATCCAGCACTGCCTTGGCCTCTAAGGTTTTAGGGTTTAGGGTTTGGGGCTTAAGGGAACTTAGGGTTTAGGGATTGGGGCTTAGAGGTATCCGTTTTAGGGTTTAAGGGAACTTAGGGTTTAGGGTCTTTGGCTGACGTGCTTCTGAAGGTATTCGGATGTAGGGTTGTGGAGTACCATTCACGGATATACAGGGGTAATCTCTAGAGATCATACAGTGCTGCTTGTTGGGGATTCTATAAGATTTATAATGTATTCCTGCAGGCTAAGAACCCCCTATGCATACTACCTCCCAAGAATGATTGTAGCCGTCGATGTGATGAGGCACCCTGAAGCCGTGTACTTGTCTCAGCACAAGCCCTACTTGATCCCTATCACTGGAGAGGAATATACTGCCGACACCCTAAACGCAAAACCGCAAAACACTTTCTTTGGCTTCATGGCTAGCCATGCGTGAGACTACTACATAACCCCTATAAGCCCCAGTTTTGGGTAGTGGGTTCAGGGTTTAGGGTCCGACTGTTGATGGACAAAATCCTGCATGACCTGCATATCATAGACTCGTATCAGTGTCACGGTATAACCCTCAAGCCCTAGTTGCCTCCGGTCAGGGGTGTCGATCTTGCTGGGTCTCCTGGCAGACTTGGAAGTGTCTGGAAATCAGATTTGGGGGTTTTAATCCAGCGCAAGGTTCTAGAGATTTCAATTTAAGGCTTGAGGAGATGGAAGCTTAGCGCTTCGGATGTCAAGCTGGGGTTCAAGGTTTTGGCGTTCATGGCGTCGAGGGATGTCACAAAATAACGGGACCGACCCATGAGCACTCGATGAATATGTGGAAGCCAGAAACCCTAAAATCTCAATCCTCAAGCCTTAAACCCTAAAACCCTAAACACTCAGTGTCTCGATTTTTTGCGGTGTCTTGGGCGTTGAGGCTGGGATCTGGTCCCTTCACCACACTGATCATAAGCGTTTTACCACCTAGGGTTCCCGCTTAAAAGAACAGTACGTGGTAGGACTAGAGTCTAGGGTTAAGGGTTTATTGCTCAAGGCTTGGTGTAGGGTTTAGGGTGTTAGGGTTTAGGATACCCTCTTTCGGCTTCCATGCTTTCCTACATTAAGGCCTTGATAGCATGTGTTGTCGAAACGATGAAGAAATCAATCTTCCCTGGGTCGGTTTAGTTGGGGTTGAACAACACTGCACTAAATTCGTTGGGGTGTCTGTGAGATCCTTGCGAAATGCAAGAAAACGGGGAACACTAGTACAAAAGGGACTTTGTGAAGCCTTGTAAAGTCCGAAAAACCTGAGAAACAGTTTCGAAAGCCTATTAATCAGTTTACAAGAACCTCTAGGATCTCAGCACCTCTTTCAAGACAATTGTCAGCTGCAATCTTACAACCAAGCAAACTAGCTTGAATTGAACGAGCCACAGAAGCCACATGAAAACTGTGAAACAACTTAGGAAACTTTGAGCACAAATCCATAACCACCCGAAAACTCCAAACAAAAATGATGCAGAAGCCGGAAAATCTCAGGATACTTGCAACGACCTCTAGCTTCATCCATTTCTGGGACATTTGGTTTAGGCCACCCCTGTTTTGAGAGACCTCCCTCAACCTAGAGCCCTGCCTGCTCCCCTGTTAAATCTAGAACCTTCAACGGTTTGCGGTTTAGGGTAGCCGCAACTCCAAACCCAAGCCCAAAACCACCCCAAGAAACCTCAAACCCGCAAAACGTTTCCTCCGCTGGAGTCCTGGTAGGCTTTGAAAAGTTCTGCTGGTTATATTATGCATAGAAACATCAAAATGACATTTGACGGAACTTCCTTAGGAGGACCCCTCACCCTGTAGTAGTGGTATAACAGGAATATAGTAGGACCCTAACATAATCCCTATTATCCCTTATAGTCACTATTACAGGGTGGGGGGTTCACCTAAGATCTTCCCGTTAAAACCCTAAGCTCCGAATCCACCAAAGCTGGTCTGAAAGGGTCTGGGTTGTTCTCGAAATTATGGGCCCAGAAAGTAAACCCCAAGCCTTAAACCCTACGTAACTAAACCTCCACCCTAAACCTTAGTCCCTGTACCCTAGACCTTAACCTCCTGTAAAACTGACACCACCCACATCCCCCCCCCCCCAAAAAAAAAAATCCGCCTGGGCTTGATGGCGGCGCTGTGGCGGTGCCCCAGGCAGTGGCCTGACGCTCGGAACCAGGGGTTTAAGGGCTATTACAGGAGCAGTATAAGGATAGCTAGGGTTTAGGGGGTTAGGATTTAAGGTTTAGGGGTTTAGGAGTTCAGGGTTTAGGGGCTTAGGGGCTTAAAGTGTAGGGATTTAGGTTTCGCGGTTTGGGGGTTTAGGGTTTAGATGTTTGGGGTCCAGGGGGTTAGGGGTTTAGGCTTTTGAAATTTGGGGGGGGGTTTAGCGTTTAAGCTTAGGGTTATATACTGTACTGCAAGAAGAGAGAATCCATCGCAAAACCACTCCTCACTCCGCACTTACCCCTCAGGTCAAAAATCGATCAAACCCCAGCCGTCGAAATCCCTGAACCTTGATCGTAACCCAACCTGACCCAGCCGAACCCAGACCGGGCGTATCTACATGCCCCTTTAGCCTTAACCCTCCAATCTCAACAAAAACTTGTCAAAAATGTTGCGCCATGAGATACAAACACCCCAACCACAATCCAACCCATCCTATAGAACACCCGACTCGACACAACTTGAACTAATGCAACTCCACGAAAACCTAGCTACCACCAGCTACGACCGTAAAGCTCGCTCGCTGCCTTGGTAGCAGCGGCAAGCTCACCTCGCTTTCGGCTTGCGCGATTTGGACTCCTGCTTGCTCTTTTGCGTGGATACCTCCAGGCGCAGTTCATCCACCACCTTTTCGAGAGATTTCTTCTCCCGCTCCGGCTGAGCTGCTCGCTGCTTATGCTTGTGCAGCTGTTCCTGGAGCTGCAAAATTTCCAACCTGAGCCGCGCCTGCTGCTTGTCTTTGCGCAGCTTGGCGATGATGTCAGTTCTTTCCACTGCTTCGCGCCTCAATCGGTCCTCCTCGCTTTCTTGGCGTGCCGATTTTCTCGGCATGGCCCAAGATTCTTAACATGGAGAATCAAATGGAAAAGAACATGGAAAATGAAATGGAAACTGGGTTTATCCCCCTTAATATCCCCTATAGTAGTCCCTATATGATCCCCTATATAACCCCCTTTAAGGAGTTTAGACTCATATGAAGCGCTTGAAGTGCTACGCTTTGCTGCAAACAGCTCAGCGGATAGGGTGTAAGGTTCAGGTTTGGGCTTTGGGTTTGGGATTCAGAGTTTTGGGCCTAGCGGGCAAGGAATGGAGTTGGGATAGATATCTAAGGGACTAGACAGAAAGGGAAGTGGGGGTGAGCAGTGTCAATGTGGGGGCAGGGAGTACACACGATCTAGGCCTCGGGGCTTAGGATTTAGTGTGAGAAAGAAAGGATATAGGATGTTCTCAAACTACGATCCCCACTCAAACGGTCTGGTTTTTCTTCCGAAAAACTGAGCCGAAAGGTCTGGGATTCTACGTAGGATGCCCAGAGGAAGTGCTTGGACTCCACCATGTATAAGGGGACCTCAAGGCTACCGGCAATCAGAAAACAATCGGAGTATAGGGTAGATGAAGTGAACCCTAAGCCCTAAACCCTAAGCCCGAAGCCCTAAATCCTAAACCCTGAGCCCTAAACCCGAAACCCTGAACCTGAACCCTAAAACCCTAATCCCTAAATCCTAGGCCCTAAACTCTAAACCCTAAACCCTGAACCCTGAAGCCTGCAGCCCGAACCCTAATCCGCGCTCCAGCTCAGTCCCTGCAAGGAGTGGTAAGGGCTTCTACTGCAGGGGGATTGACCTAATTTATAACCCATTTATGGCTGGACTTCACTTGTATATAAGCAATGCAGGAGCACGATGCATCTATACTACCCGCTAAATCCTTCCCCGTTATCACCAAAGCGCCTGTGCCGATTTGGGAGGATGTCAAAAGTGTCACTGTTTGGGCCATTACTGATTTCGAGCCCTTCTTAGTTTGGGCAGCGAAAACGGGACCAAGTGCCAGGCGCAAGCGCTATTTTTGGGAACGCACCATAAACGTTAAGTAAATAGAATATGGCTTTGAGTATATTATAACAAGATCCCCATACACCCCATATTCTATCTACTTGAGGGGGACTATATGTACTGTAGAGATTGTAGGAAAACTGCTGACATCCGTCCCCATTCAGAATGTTGACAGGCGGCTGCCGAAGCGAATCCGTACCTGAGGATCCCGTATAAGGATTGGGGTCGAAATAATTACCGATATCATTTTGAAATCCATTCGAGGTACCATAGACCATAATTGTATAAGGAATATACAACCATAATATTGGTAATTATTTATGGCCCCTATACCAATGGTTAAGGGCTCGTGGCCTAGGATTTTGGATTTCCTAGGCATGCAGAAACAGCAGTATCAGGACTTCAGATATCAATACTTAGGTACCTGACACCTCATGATTTGGAACCCTACGTCCTGAGCCGCAAGACCCTAAGGCTCCGAACCCTACGCCCTGAACCCTAAACCCCTAAACCACTAAACCCCCAAACCCCCAAAACCCCAAAACCCTAAACTCTAAATCCCTAAGCACTAAACCCTAACCCTAAGTCCTCAAACCCTACACCGCTGGTCTACCCCGCCTCCGGCTGCAGCAAGGATCCGCTGAAGAGGACAGTGTCTAGCTCGTTGGCATTCGCATAAGTCTGCCACACAAAGGCTCAAGGTTTGGTGGGTTTAAGGGTTTAGGGTTTAGGCTTAGGATTTAGGGCTTAAGGTTTTAGAGTTCAGGGCTTAGGATTTAGGGTTTAGGGTTTGCAGATTAGGGTTTAGGGGTTTGGGTTGTGGGTTTAGTGTTTATCAGGGGGTTTTGGCATTTGAGAGTTTCATGAAAAACGCTATATAGTCCCTATATAGCCAGTGTATCACCCATATATACCCCCTTCTAAGGTTTCAGGTCTTAGGGTTCCGAGTTCCGAGAGTAGGGTTTCAAGGTTTAGGGTCCAAGGTTTATACTGTGCACCTGAGTTACCATGCAACCGCAAGAGCGGCTCCAAAAAAACCCTGCATATCCCTCTGTTTGGGACGGTTTAAGGCATAGGGTTTAGGGTTTAAGGTTTAGGGTTTAGGTGAGGCACAAAACCCTCGAGCCAAGCCTCAACCCCCTCACGACGACTACTATTCTCACTTATCACTATTTCTACTATAATTACTATTGTTTCTCACTATGATTACTTCTTCTACTGTTGCTATTACTACTATGATTACTAGATAGATTACTCAGGTGCGGCTTGTGAAGATTGTGCCACGCAACCTGATGTGCCAGCCACGCTCGCGATACCTTTTTTGCGGTTTAGGGTTCAGGGTTCAGAGTTTACAGTAAGGTTTAGGGACTGCCTGCTCTCCGCACTCCCGCAGATGCGCCAAAGCAGTTGTAGCGGCAGTTTTGTTCATTGCTCTGGTGCTCCACAGCGAAGGCTTCTTGACTGAACTGCGTACAGGGGTGAAGGTTTGAATGGCTATAGGCTGTCTTAGACTCTGGGGGTGGGCCATTTGTGACTGGACTAAAGCTTCAGAGCAGGGGCGCCGGCCTCAACTTAGCCACCTACACTATATATATATATATATATAGCAAGACCGAGCCTTACATGTCCACAGCTTGCAAACACACCTTCTCCAAATCACCCACCTACAACCCTTTCAGCAGATGCCAGGAGCCTTTCAAGCAAGGTACGGTGATATTGGTGGTAATATTCGGGTTATATTGGAATAATGGAAAAGAAAATGGAAACTACTATAATGGGTGATATAGGGATTATATTGGCCTCACAACCGAGTAGCAAGTCAAGTAGCATTCCGTGTGGGGCAAGCGCGGCAACATGGCAACCAAAGCAATAGTCGTGTTTTTTGAACCCGCCTCCTTTCAAGGCCCAAATATTAGGATCCCTACAGTATCATAATCCCTATTCAGGGGAAGGGGTTTATTAATCATGGGTCCGGGTTAGGGGTCTGGTTTGGGGACAAGGAAAGTTACCTTGAGAGGCCTATATGGGAGTTTTCAAACAGGGGGGGAGGGGGCAAAGAGAGGCCCGATATGGGAGTTTCCACAAAAGCAGATGTATGGAAACTCCCATAGCGTTGAGGGTTTAGCTCTAAAGGGTTCAGATGGCTGCGGGAACAACCTTGCAAACTCTTGCGGCAGAGTCTGAAAGGCCTACTTCATGCCTCAAACTTATCGAAAACACTGAATGCCGCGCTCGTTGACGCCCAATCCATTAAAAACAAACTCTAGCCGAACCGATGCACAGGAAGTATCTTCCTAGGGTTTAGGGTATGCATCAACCCAGTAAGCCCTAAACCGAAAACCCAAAACGTCCTGAACTCTCACTTACATACACAACCCCATGAGACTCTAGACCTATAAGCCAGTCAACCCCCAACCCTCCGCCCCACCACCCGAGAAAAAACATACATAGATGTGTATGTATATATATATATGAGGGAACACCTAAACACACCTTCCCGCCAAAAAAACCTAAGCAATCCAAAGCAACTAAACCCTTCACCCCCAAACGTTTTGGGACCCTTTATATGGAATCCCTTTAAAGAGAGCACTTTGAAGCGGGGACCCGAAACCCAAAACCTTAAAGCCTGATCCTCCCAAACCTCTGAACCCTGGGACCCTAAATCCTGCATCGCCTTGTGTCCCTCCATAACCCTGAATATCTCTATATCTCTCCTTGAAAGGCATCCCCAATCCTACACCCTAAACCCTAAGTCCTATCCCCACCTAAACCCCAATCCAATCCCTAACCCCCCTAAACCCTAAATCCTAAACCCTTAACCCTAAAAACCCAAACCCTAACCCTAAAACCCTAACCCCTGAACCCCTAACCCTAAACCCGACAACCTAAACACTAAATCCTCAAACCCAACCTCCCCCGCCCATAACTCGAAGCCTTATGCCGCTGGGGCAGGTCGTAGCGAGTCTTGGGACCAAACCTGGCTAATTGCTTAGGATTTCGGGTTTAGGATTTCGGGGGTTTATGGTTTAGGGGTTAGGGGTCTAGGGATTGGGGTTAAGGGATTTTGGTTTAGGGGTTAGGGTTTAGGGGTTAGGGTTCAGGGGTTAGGCTTTAGGGTTTGGGGCTTAGGCTATAGGGTTTCACTCTCCCAGCTTCCAACAGAGGCAAAGAAGCGTTTGGGGTGTAGGGTTTGTGTTAGAGTTCAGGGTGTAGGATTTGTGTGAGGGTTTGGGGTTAGGGTTTACGGTTTAGGGCTTCAGGTGTATAATGTTCAGGGCTTACGGTTTGGGGCCGAGGTTTGAAGCTTAAGGTTTTAGGGTGTAGGGCTTCAGGTCTTGGGCTCAGGACCCTTTCTGGAGTCTATTCGGGTATTATACGGATATACAGATGTATGTATATCTGAAGAGAGAGTTATGGGGATACACGGAGAAAGATAGGTTGTAAAGAAGTATGTGATTTTATGTGGGGTTCAGGGTTTAAGGCTTCGGGCTTACGGTTGGGAAGGAGACGGGCTTGGCAAAGGGTTATTTGCATGGTGGCACTCTAACACGGTATAGACCGCAGCAGTGATATGGGGACCTGTAGGGCTTAAGGTTTCAAGAAATCAGGGCAGGTAACGCAATCAAACTTCTCAAAACGAAGCCACCCCTGTACCTAATCTCCAGGGGCCCCGCTATTGTGAAAAAACCAAACAAACTTGGTCCAGGTTCTGAGTTCTGAGGTTTAGGCGAATAATACTTGGAGGTTCATGGCCAAAACAGATTCATGCCCATAGCAATCTTCTTCAGTAGCTCCCGATACAACTACACAGCAAGCCCTAAACCCAAACTTTACCATCCGCCTAAATCCTATACGCCAAGCCCTTAACGCTATCCTTTCGCGCCGGGCATGACCAATAAAGAAAATGAAATTCCTAGCCACACCTAACCGCAATTCGGTCTTAGAGTAGCATCTTTACCTAAGCCCTATTTACATAGACCGGCCAAGTATCCGCAACAATGGCCCGTACACCCATGATGACGGGGTTAAGGGCCATAACTATGTATGTATCTAGAAGGCCCAAAAGACAATACATGCGAAGCGCCGGGCCCTAAACCCTGTGTCTTCCGTTGCGTATCCATATGGGCTGAGAAGGTCCAACACCATAATACCATGTGAACTACCTTATGCCTCCTGTTCAATGTGCTTGCAATTGATAGCATCACACTGGCGGCTGTGGGGGAGGGAGGGGGGGGGCTGGCATCGGTCGCGCCGGTGGCGGCAATACTACGACTGCTACTCCTCCTCCAGCTGCTGCTGCTGCGGCAGCACCAATGCTGCAACTACGGCTTCTACAACCGCCACTACGACAACTCCTACTCCTGACTCCTACTCCCACTCCTTCTCTCACCACCATCAGCATCAATACTTGATGCTTGTGGAGCAGCCCCAATGCTGACATTCAGTAGGAATCTAGCAGGGATGCGTACTGCAGGGGGGGGAGGGGGGCTCGCCATATTGGGGGAAGGTCCAGCTAACAAAAACCAAACCCAAGATCCAATACCCGAATCCCAACCGCACGCCTGCTCCCAGGATAGAGACTTCTGGAGGGACGGAACATCTGAGCACGGTGGTTGAGGCTTATGTCAAAGCCTATATAAATGCCAATGGTGTGGTCCTAGATTCCTTGCGGAATCCTGATTTAAGTACCGAAATGGATATTGGTAGTTATTTTAGGCCACTACGGTAGACGGTTGCGCTGGGAAGGGATTGTAAAGAGGTAGGGCGCAGGGCAATGTGTAGAATCATCTGTGCGGCGGCTTGTTGAGGCCCACGGCGCTATTATGTGAGTTGACAAAATTACAAGCTCTTTCGGTTGTCAAACTAGCAGCAGCGCTCTAGCATCTTGGAGCAGAAAGGTGACACTGACCTTGAAAGTACGTATTGGATGCTTTTCCAGGCTTACATGTTCAAGCCTTTGCTCAAAAGGTTACCTTTTAAGACACGTGCTCTCATGACCAGCTATGAGGTTTTGCGAGCCCGCGCAAAAGATGAACACACTCCCTCAACACACCTGTGAAGCCGAAAGGAACAAGGGTCTAGGGGTTAAGGATACCCAAATTAATGACATCTTCATACATCTAACCAACACTTGCTCTGATGCGGAACCCACTTCTTGCGGAGATATCTTGGGATTCCTCTCACAACCTGGCCTCTGTCATCATCTTCAACTGTCAAGACACATCGATTGACCCCTGCAAATCCCAAGCAGAACCTCGCAAAACTCTATGCCACTCCCATTCAACCATTCTCTTACCCTTCTAAACCCAAAGCCCAAGATACCCCGTGGAACGCTCACAAAACCTGACATCAGTACGATCCCCTGGCACTTGTTCCCTCACCACACCCACCCCCCAGTCCCTAGTGCATACCGGTCCAGGACGCTGACTGGGCCCAGTGCCTAAATCCTACACCCTACATATCCCTATATACCTTCCTGCAATCCTTTTCCCCTAACCCAGCCCCCCCCCCTTACCGTAAACGCTTCCAGTACGATACCGTAACGTTTTAGGTGTAACATTCATTGGAAAGAGGAAGCGTTTATAGCATCCATGTTGCCCATTTCAAGGGACCCCACCTCGCAAACCTGCTTGAAGTTGCAGTCACCGTTAAGTAAGTAGAATATGGGGGTATATGGGGATCTTATTGTAATATACCCAAAGCCATATTCTATCTACTGAAGGGGGACTATATGGGTTCCGTAATTAAAACCACCCCCTCTCTACCCCTGTACCCCCAAGGTTCCCCTCTAAACCCATGAACCTTCGGGTTCCCCCTTAGAGTTTGGGGTATAGGGTTTAAGGTTTAGGGTCAATTATCCGGAGAGGATACTACAAGGAGGAGAGAGCAACTGCATGTGCAGGTTGAAAATGATTTCTATGACTGTTATCATTGCTATTACAGGTACTCTGACTATTAGTATTGCAATTACAATTTCTAGTACCGTTTTTACTACTATAAATATCACTGGCACTACTACTACTCATACTATTACCATTACCTTTAACATTACCACTACCATAAACCCAAAGCCCTAAACCCTAGAGACTATTCCTAGTACTAACATCACCAGTACCGTTTCTCATTGAAATGGGGCCCCTGCCCCGGAACCACCGAGCGGAGCTTCCATGGTCGCCTGGGGATTTGGGAAGCGTCCGCAGGATTCTATCGGGGTTGTAGGTACGTGTGGGGTCACAGGGATTTGTGGGGTTGAACCCTAAACCCTAAACCCTCAACAAAGGGGTAACTAAGAAGTATGTAGAGGGATATAACAGTGTGGCACAAGAAGATTTTGGCATTTCGGCTTTAGGGTTAAAGAGTTTCTGGTAATGGGAAGCCGTTTGGCAACATCGGGACAGGGCTTAAGGTATAGGGCTTAGGATTCGGGAGTACAGATGGATTCTGCAGGAAAATCCTGAAAAACTCCCGAAGAAGGTCTGAGTAAGTGACATGGGAGTGTCTCAAGAAAATCCCTATGCAATCCCTGAAAAAAGACACCCATAATCCCCCAATCCCTGTGCATCCGTGAGCACTGCCCTTTTTGAGAAAGTCCCGTATAGTTGCAAAGCCTGAAATGAGGCAGCTTTAGTAGTACCACTAATCGTTGTGATCATAGTAAGAGGAATATTAATACTGATAAAAGTGCTGAACACCACAGTAATAATGGCAAACTAGTCTCACTTGAGCGGGCGAGAGTGCTTCAGGAGTATAGGTTTCTATGGAGCTACAGAGCGATTCAGCAAGCATATTGGCATGATTGCGGGTTAGCAAGAAAAGCGGAAGCCCTTCAGTCACCCTTGTCTAGGTTTGAGGTTATAAAGTCCCTATATACTATAATGGAGAATCGGATGGGAAAGAAAGTTGAAAATGACATGGAAACTAGGGAATATATACAGGTTATGTTGGGTCTATATTGGGGCTATCATCTTCATGGCCATCGTCACGATCAACAACATCCTGATCCACCATCAACAACAAGCCTAAAGCTAGACAAGTCCTATACACCAGCCTAGCGGACTTATAGCCCTGAAGCCTGAATCCTAAAACCAAGTCCTAAACCCCTCAACCCCTAAACCCTAGACCTCTAAACCCTAAACGCTAAACCCCCCAGAGAATCGTACCTCCAAATCCCTGAGCTGAACAATGTTCGTTGTCCCCAGACACTTCCGTATTAAGGTTACGGCTTATAGGGCTCATAGGGGATTATAGCGCTCACAGGGGCTTATAGGGTTTATAGGGGATCATAGCGTTTATGGGGCGTGTAGGGGATTATTGGGTGTCTAGGGGATTATAGGGTTTAGAGGGTATCCACCCCTTAATTACCAGTGAACCAGTTGAAAACCTTCGACTCTCAGCCTTAAATCTTAATCCCTCAGCCTTACACCCTATGCATCTCCGGGTATAACCCTAAACCATATCCCCCTTTTTCAGGGGGATCTGAGGATCTCTACAATAACCCCTGTTTTCCCTATATAATGCCTGGTATGCCCCTGTAATGGTACCTATACTCACTCCCCTGCTCCCCCTTTTTAGGGGGACTAGGAAGCATTTAAATATTGAGGTAGGGGTTCTTATGGTAAAGAATATTTGCCTAAGTGCTTCCTAGAGGTCCTACCTTAAGCACCAGTAAGTTACGCTGCCCTTAACGAACACCATGATCATTGTCAGGATCCAGCTTCTCCACAAGCCGCCTAACAGGCCCAACGAAGTAGAGCCTGGGTTTAGGGTTTAGGGTATAGGGTATATATACATATATCTATAGATATATATATATATGTATGCCTCTATGGGTGTTTCAGTTGAGAGGGGACAGCGATAGAGTCCCCAAAATACTACCTTCTTGTTGGGACCCTCCGAAAATGGACTCAATGTCCGGGAAGGCCCATGTGTATATGTGGACATATATACCCTAAACTCTATATTTTGAACATTTAAACCGTAAACCCAACCCTACACCCAGATACATACATGTAATATATATATGAGAGAGAGAGAGACAGAGAGATAAAGAGAGACCAAGAGAGCAAGAGAGAGGGAGAAAGAGAGAGAGAGCATACATAGCCCTGAGGGCTCCGTCTGGGTTCCCTGCCATGAGCCCCTGGGCCTCTTGCGACGGAGGAAGAAGCGTACTGAGCAGCCGAAACGGCAACGAACAGAAATTGCGGACACAGCTGTCGGGTGCGAAGTTTAGGGAAAAGAGGGCGTTTAGGGCGTAGAATTCAGTATTTGGGGTTTTGGCTTTTGGGTTTGTGGAATCTACGGCCTTCCGTGCTAAACACCTTTTTCTCACTGCACCATCCTGAGTGACACTTACTACCGGGGAGTTGATGTTTAACGACAAAGGTGATTCGCGATACACTAGTGTAGGTCGTTAGTGTAGTTTCATAAACTCCTTGTCCTACTGTTGATGGACCGAAACCTGCATGAGCTTAAGCGTAAGATGAACCCTAAACCCAACCCGAAAATACCATGATTTCCAGGGTTCAGCTACTTCAACCGATGCACGATGTTGTCCATCAACTACACTAATGGCCCCCGACCGCTCGCAAAACCCTAAACCGTACCCCATACCCTAAACCCTAATCCCTAAACCCCATACCCTAAACCCCATACCCTAAACCCTAAACCCTGAACCCCAAACCCTAAACCCTAAACCCTAAACCCTAACACGTCGAGCATCCCCCGTTCACAATTAAAAGCGCCATGTAGTTTGAGGCTTAGCTGTCAGAACGTGTCCGGCATAGGGTTTAGGGTTTAGGGTTTAGGGTTTAGGGTTTAGGGTTTAGGGTTTCGGGTTTAGGGTTTAGGGTTTAGGGCTCAGATGCATGATGCTGATGGTTGATGCCCAACCCAGACCCATGATTAATGAAACCCCCTCCTCTTGATAGGGATTATAATAGGGATCCTAACAGTAAGCCCCTTACAAGGAGGGGGTTTATTAATCATGGGTCTACAGTAGGTTAAGAACCAGGTACAATGCAGCTGGGTGTTCGACATCTTGTCAACATATGGTGTGCTTCAAAAAATTCGGGGCACAATTCAAACCCTATATACTGTAATCCTGGTTAGAAGGACCCCGAGACGGAAAACCTAATTGTTAGAAAGCCTCATATCTTGAGAAACGCGGAAGCAGCTGGGCCAACAACCAAGTTCTTTGAAAGATTCAGGTTTAGGGTTCAGGAGGCTCCCCCGGTCAGAATGCAACCCTAAACCCTAAACACCAAACCCTAAACCACTCCTGAAAGACGCTAGTCTTCCCATGGCCCTTCTTAGGGCTCCATGTTTGGTTGGAGGAGTGTAGTACCCAATAGTGAGATACTTGGGTAATAGCAATTCTAGTACAGGTTTTGGGCAAGTATATGATTAGGTACTTGGACCCTTACGGATAGTACCCCCCCAAGCTGTGCCATGTTCAAGCTGTCACCTGACATACGGCTGATTTAGGGTTACGGTTCGGAGCTTAGGGCTTCACATATCTCAGATATGCACTATCGTGTATGTAAACTATGTAAACTCCTTCAAGCGGATTCTATGAAGGATTAGGTATTCGCCGAGGCTATCCAGTCTCAGACCGTTCGGATCCCTGAAAGAAGCCCCCCCCCTTTCCAAACCCCATCCCATCGTGGTAATCCCCCCCCTTCCAGTGATGGGCGGGTGAGTCCAGCCCCACCGGATTTCCCAAGGCTTGCAGGCTTGGCAGTATGCCCCCCCCTCCCCTCGCCCTGCCGCTTATATTCCAATGGTTCCTTGGCATACGCCGCCCCGTGAATGCGGATATTTGTATGGGGCATTTTGTTGGGATGTATAGGGATCCAGAACATTCATATGTTCGAGCTTCGGGTTTCGAGTTTTGGGTTTAGGGCTTCTTTGGGAGTGTGCCGTTCGCACTACCTCATGCCAGGCGCCGGCACGCATGAGCGACTACAATTAAGGGGGGATTCCAAGACTCTATACGACATTGGCATGCAAAAACCTTTTTGCGAGCGGCACCATTGCAGATAGGTTATTGCTTGCACACCCACACAACTTCCTTACACCCCAAAATACGATGTACATGCTGTCAGAGAGAAAACCCTGCATATCTAATCATAAGTCCTGGACTTAGGAGCTGGGGCTTGAGGATAAGGAGGCTTCCAAAGAGCCCCTTTAAAAGGCGTGACAACTATACAGGGTATACGAATGGGCTTAGGTTTTAAGGTTGAGGGCTTCGGCTTTGGGACCCCAGCTTCCAAGATTTCAAGTTCCACAGCATGGCGCCGAACGTGACCCCGCCCCACCTAGCCTAGGTGCCTGAAATGTACGCTATGATTCGTAAATTTAGGGCTTAGGGCTTTGGATTAGGGATATCAGGATGCGTTGGAACCTTCTAAAACCCCTGCCGACCACCTGCCCCCCCTCCAGTGGTCAGTCAAACCGTCGGCTTCCCAGGCTGGAGAGCTTGGAACATCCCCNNCCCCCCCCCCCCCCCCGGCCCGCTCCACAGCCGAGGAGGGTGCACGATAGCGTTTATTATTACATCCAATAGTAGAGAACGAAAAAGAAAGTGAACATAAAATGGACACTGGGATCATGTAGGGGGTTTAGGTGGGTTATGCCAGCGATGAATTGGAGATTGTCAACACTGCAGCCCCGCGCCGTATTATAGTGGGGACCCCGAAAGGCACGACAATGTTGACCACCTACCACATAGATGTATATGCCCATATGTTGTAAATCTCCAGAGCCCCTGCAACAAGTCACAAGCCAAGATCCCACGTCCTTGCCGCACACCTTTCACCTTCAAGATTTGCTACTGTACCGGCTCTTGATTTCATGGGTGCCTCTTGAAAAGCAAGCCCTCAACCCTTAACCCGGATGCCCCTTTTCTCTCTGCGGCATCAACTAGTAGCATGAGCCTGCATTCCCTTTGCTCAGTGGTGCGCATCTCACTGTGGTGGACAACAGACTTACCTTTAACTCCAACTACCTACAGTCTTACGGGTTCTATTGGAGACTCAAACACAAAATGGCATGGAAACTGGGGTGTATACAGGTGTTTATATGGATTATATGTAACCCCAACTAACTACAGTTTTACGGGTTCTATTGGAGACTCAAACGCAAAATTGCATGGAATTGGGTGTAGACAGGTGTTTATATGGATTGTGTAACCCCAATTACCCACAGTGCTATGGGTTGGACCTATCAGCTAAGGACTAATTATTACTAAGCTGTACGCTATTGGGGTTACGGGTAAGGACACTCTACATAGTAGTCCCCATTTTCTTTTCCATTGTTCTATAAGCCCGATGTTATCCTTATTTACCCCTCGAGCCTAAACCCTAAACCCAAACCTGAAACCCTAAGACCTTAAACCTTAAACCCTAAGAACTTAAATCCTAAACTATCCCTATATGAGCTATAGTCTAAACTCCTAGTATCCCGCTTAATATCTCCTATAGCAGTCCCCTATATAATCCCCTATATAACCCCCTTTCAGGAGTTTAGACTATACATCATATGACCCTAATCCCTATAAACTACCCTACATTCTCAGTTTCCATTTCATGTTCCATGTTCTTTTCCATTTGATTCTCCATTATTGGGGTATATATAACCCTATAAACCCTAAATCCTAAACTCTAAATCCTAAGCCCTGAACCCTATACAACCCCTACATTGAGGGGGTAATACCCGTATATAAGGGTTCTTCAGGCTTGCTAGACTACCAACCTTGGGCCTAACCCTGCTAGACCCGGAGCTTCATGAAAATGCAACCCTGGGGGTTTGGGGTTTAAGGTTTAGGTTCAAGGTTTTTTTAGGGTTTAAGGTTTAGGGTTTGGGTTTAGGGTTTATTTAGGGTTTAAGGCTTAGGGTTTAGTAAGGCAGGGTTGATGGAGGCCAAATAAGGGGTTGTATAGCGGGGGGGTAGGGAAACCCATGATCTGAGGTCCCTGATACAACACAGATGAAAACATTTGACTATGCAGGGCCTTTTCAAGGAGCCTGAATACTTACCAGTACCAGTACAAGGTCTATTTGAGCTACCCTACCCCCTAATTGTATGAGACAGCGATGACCTGGACTGTACTGAGACGCAGCTCGGAATCAACATGGTGCGACTATAACTCATCTGCACTCTAGACCAGACTGCTGAGATGCAAGGCCTCACATCCCCACTGATCCGGATGTGAAGACTCTATAGAAAAGCAGAGACTTGCGAGGCACTACTGCTTGTGACAGGCGGTTCAGGGTTTTAGGGTTTACGGATGTAAACAGCTGAGTTTAAAGCACGCAAGTACCCAAGCGCAGCTTGGACAGGCATATATAGATGGGTGTTTCCGGCCAAACCGTGGTCAAAAAAGCATGTTTGAATTTGGGGTATGTTTCGGGGGTGTTTCGGGGTATGTTACAGGGTATGTTCCGAGATATGTTTCGGGGTATGTTTCGTTCGGGGTATGTATCGAGGTATGTATGGGGATATGTATCGGTGTATATATCGGGGGGGTCAAACATGCGCCCTTTCATGAATTTCTAACGTGCCATGTTTGGAAACAACCAGATACATATGTGCACGTACATATACATACAGCAAAGATTCTATAACTGCATGGTCAACTAGCCAATAAACAGCAAGAAAGTCGAGCTGCTGCGTAGACAACTTGTTTCATGTCTAGACCTAGCTGCTCTGTTCCTGGCCCCAAAAAAAGATTCACCTCTGCATTGTGATAGACTTCTGTGTGCTTCAACACATTGAAAGATTACCTAACCAGCGGTATATTAAATGGAACCTACTACAATATAATAGGGCTTAATGATAACAACAATAATAATGTAGACCCCTGATTAATAAACCCTATATTATGTCAAAGTTTCCCTAAATTACTGTTCCCAAAATGGAGGAAATGTATATAGGGCCCCGTATTATAATAGGAACCCAAATATAGGACCCCGTATTGACAGTAATGTAGGACAACCCCCATGTAGAGAAACTGCAAAGCATGTTGCCAGCTGCGCCTCGCAACGAATTAGATTGCCAGGGTCACTTGGGGGGTTTCCCAAAATTAGGGATACCCTTTTTTGGGTTCCCCATTAAAAGGACTCTAGTATTTTGGGGGGCTATATTAGGGTCCCCTCATTTTGGGAAACTACCACTTGCGCAATCTGACACTGAATTGCAGGACCTGACGCCTGCAGGTCACACACGGAGCAAACCATCGGCGTCCTTGTGCCACTTTTCAGCTTCAGGCTTCCACGTTGCGCCCCAGCCACATGGAAGCTGCTGCCATCAAGTAAACCCAAGTAGTTTTGCCTGGAAATGAGGTCTTTCAACATGGGCACGCACCAGCAATTCAGGCTCCAAGCAATCAACTAAAAGAACTTCAGCCAGAAACGCAGGGTACCGTTGAGCGTACATGGCCCACACGGCGCCTCCCAAACTGGCAATGCGGGCACCCCAGCAGTGCTCGATTGCACAGGCAAGCCGCGCGAGTGCTCACGCTAGACGAACCCCCAGAAGCCCGCTTACTTCTTCCAGGCACTCTATAGATTTGTATGAGCCACTGTCTAAACTCCTGGTATCCCCCTTAATACCAAAGGAGTTTAGACTATGACCCATATTCCCACTCTATAGATTGGGTCTGCCCCCCCTCAGTAACACCTGGATAATAACTATAATATGGTTATATATAGCCCTTAATGGGACCCAATCTATAGACTTCTATTGCCTATCTGATGAGTTCTGTTATCTCAGCTCCAAGTAGATCAACCTACCTTCACCTAGACCTCAGCAACCCGGTCTAGGGTTTAGGGTTTAGGGTTTAGGTATGAAGCCCTGAACTCTCAACCCTCAAAACTGTAGCAACTGGGCTTCTGGGGACTATTACTAATACACTGTTATTGTTACTATCTTTTAGACCCTCAAATCCTAAACCCTCAAACCCTAAATCCTACACCCTTGAACCCTAAGTCCTAAACCCTTAAACCCATAAACCCTAATCCCTAAATCCTAAACCCTAAACCCTAAACCCTGAAACCCTCAAACCCTAAACGCTAACAGTGGGGCTTCTAGGGACAGGCACTGCAACGCTTCGAAAAGGCCAGGGGTCGATCACATCTGGATATCACTGCATAGACCAACCTTAGCTTTTTGTCTTCGGTTCTTGTATAAAGAAACGGTTTGAGGGCTTAGGGCTTAGCGCTTAGGTTTTAGAGGTTCAGGGTTTGAGGGTTTAGGGTTCAGGCTTTAAGGGCTTAGGGTTTAGGGTTTGAGGGTTTAGGATTTGGGGATAGGGGTCTATCACTTACATATAGGGAGACGAGGGATTTGGGGCTTTGGGGTAAAGGGGGATCAAATTGTGTTTCAATTGGAGATGACATGCAAACTGGGAATGCGCACAGTGCATATATGCATACATACATACATACATACATTACATTACATTACATTACATTACATTACATACATACAAACATACATACATACATACATACATGTATATCTCTCTATGCATATGTCTACATTGAGTCCAGGGTGTACCGGTCTAGGGTCTAGTCTAGGGACTTAGGGAGCAGGATTCATGGCTTCTGTTGTATGATGGCTTTTGACATATGGAAGCAAAAGAAGCTAGTCATGAACCACACTTAACCCGAAGGAAAAGCCACTTGCTACTCAAATTTGGGGGTTTCCCAAAATTAGGGGTACCATTTTGGGGGTCCCTATAATAAGGACTATAGTATTTTGGGGTCTATATTGGGGTCCCCTTATTTTGGGAAACTACCATTTGGCCAAGCAACACCATTTGCACCCTACTCCTGCGCTCACTGCGACCCCCTTCAGGGGCTCCACATCGACTTCTTGGCGACCTGCGAGGCCGCAATGGAGATACCGTGAAGGCGGGGTTTAGGGGTTTTGGTTTTGTGTAGGGCTTAGGCTTGGGGTGCACCTGGACACTCAGGGCAGCTGTAGACCACTTGCAATTGCACTGTATCATGACAATATGTTTGTTGACGGGATTTAGCGCATAAGTCGGGTAGAACTACAAATACATTGGCATTGTTACTTACCCCTGGCCTCCAAACAGGGTGTGGCGTGTATGGATCCCCTCTACATGGCCCTGCGCAGATGCAACCCCCATACTTTGCAGTTACCTTCTAGGACGGTCTTCTGAACCTAACACCCTAGACCATGGGCCTCCAGACCCTTCACCAAAACCACCTATGGACTAATGCCCTAAACTCCTCACCCGGTTTGCAAAGGACCCTAAGACCCCAAGAAAGATAAAAAGGGACTATTGCAAGAGATTCCAAGATCATACGTACATTTCATTTTGCATTTCCTTTTCCAAAAGGATTCTCCACTATGACTATGGAGGTAATATCCCTAAACCACATACCCCCGAAACCATAAACCCTAGATATCCTTATACATCCCTATAGATCGCTGTAGATTCCTACATATCCCTATGCGCCTATGTATCCCCATGTACCCCTATATGAGCCATAGTCTAAACTCCTGGTATCCCCCTTAATAACCTCTATGGTAGTCCCCTATATAATTCCTTAAGTAATCCCCTTTAAGGAGTTTAGACTACAGCTCATATATCCCTATATAACCCCTTCAAAAACGCACCCGTGAACTTGCCTTGCGCCTTAGGCATTCCAAGCACCAGAGACCTCTGAGCCGAGAAATGAGATTTAGGGGTTAGGGTTTAGGATTTAGGGTTCTAAAAGGGCATATAATATGGGGATATCATAGGGATATATAGGGTTTAGGATTTTAGGTTTTCGGATTTAGGGTTTAGGATAGAAGGTTTACGGCTTAGGGTTTGGATTTAGTGCTGGGGGCTTGGGGTTTAGGCTTTAGCTTTGGGGTTTAGGGCGTCTGGGACTGGGGTATCTCGTAGATTGTATTCGGCTCAGGGGCTCAGGGGATGAGAGGTTGAGAAGTTATCGTTCGGTGTAGGGTTTAGGGATCTAGGACTCAGAGTTTAGAGGGTTGGGGGTGGAGGGAGAGATTTCGGACTCATGGGCTTTAGGGTTTAGACTTGCTTTACAGCTTGAAAAGGAATTTGAAAAGCGCTCGATGGATCACATAGAAGTGTGGAAGATAACATGGAATTATAAGCGTTGGGATGAGTGGATCCATGATTAGGTCCCTGAGCCTAAGCCTAAACCCCGGGTTTTAGGGCCTACTTTGAGCGTACGCAGTCTACTGCTCAGGCAGGCGCTGCTGCCCATAGCCAAACCTGAAGATGATCCTCGGTTTAGGGTTTAGGGGTAATCCCGTTCCCCTAATGGGGAACCCTCACCCCTACAGATACATACCGAAAAAAAATGCAGTGCGCAATATGGGCGAGATTCACTGTTAGAAGGTTGGGGTCCTGTTTCGGGGCGTTTGGAACTCCTCTAACTCTTCCCCAAATGCTCTGGGTCCCCCTAACTCTCCCCTGAAACTTCAGGGGTTGGGTGGTAGGGTGGAGAAGACTACAGCCTCGATCTGAACCCCATTTTGCCGCTTTTCACAGCAAAACAACCCTAAAGCCAAACACCCTAAAACTCTCCAAGTCCTAAACCCCTAGACCCTGAACCCTAAAACCCTGAACCCTGAACCCTTAAAACCCTTAAAACCCTTAAATCTAAGGACTTTAGGAGG
>CAJNIZ010008336.1:37382-48087 GCA_905231905.1 Symbiodinium pilosum
CCCCCTCTGGCCATTTAGTTGTAGGGGGTGACCTTTCTATCTTCGAAAACCATGGCCCGTTTTGGAGAAGGCAATTTTGTATTGGGTCGGTAAGCATATGAGCGGCATTGCTAGCAAGAGTCTGCTTGCAAACAACACCCACACCCAACAATGTTTTCAGGTTCGGCACTTAGAGTTTTGAAGGGTTTGGAGTTGAAGGTTTGTGTGGGAAGGTGGTCACCCAAAAAAAGACACCGAGCCCCTATTACAGTTCCAAACCCCAACCTCACACCGCTAAACCCAGATGCTGCTAAGGAACTTAGATTTAGTAACCATAATGGGCATAGATATAGTAAATCATAGGATTTCCCCAAAATAGTAACTTAGATTAAGTTCTCAACCCAGCAAACCCTAAACCCCTCACATTGATCTATCAAGCCATATCATCCCTCTACATGCCAATACGCTCTCAAGCAAGGACCCAGACTGGTGATGCGAAGACTGCCGCATCATCCTAACAAGAACTAAGACCTGACCTTGAGAACTATGGGATGTGATGCAGGACTTTAACATCAGCATTAATAGGGGTTTCCACAAACAGTGCCTTCCAGAAAAATGAAATGAAAAATAGATCACAAACAACGTGAAACTCAAACCCCAAACTCCGAACCTGATTCCTTACTGGGAGCTTCTTTAAAACTATATTCAAGGCTTAGGGGCGAGGGTTATTGATTTAGGTGTAATCCTTTTGGGCTTTGATATTCCCTGCTCACTTTGAATTTGATACGAACTAAGCGTTATGTCATGTCCTTATGTTGCTGTTTATACCCATGTCCCCTGTACTCACTGTGCCAGCCATTTAGTTCTTTCCAACATCTGAATTGCCTGCTATAGGCACCCGAGCCTTTCCCACATTCTGACCCCATCTATTGGCGTCCTTCCTTGCCTGATGCGATTCCTCCCCCGTTTTCTTCAACTGATCCCATCCCACTCCAAATGCAGCGATCTATCCAGATTTAGGTATGGCGTCCGCCCACGCGCCGCTCCCAGCTATGAGAAACTGGCCACCCTTTGACCACCCAAACTCAAAAAGCTTTTTTCCAGTCTCGCTTCTTCCTAGTTACCCCTCTGGTTGTTGGGCACTGGGGGCACGGGACCCCCCGCAAGGTTCAGCACATGCGCACCACCAGTGCGCGTGCAAAATCAAGCCAACAAAGAAAAAAGAGCAGGAAACCAAAGACAAGCATGATTCGCCACGCCCTTATCCGAGGCATGCGCACTCTGGGCACGAAGCGGTTCTTCGACTTCTTGCTCGGACTCGTCCATGACTTCAAGGAAGGTAGCACCCAGGAAGCTTCACACTGCGAACTTCTTGAGGATGTTGGCTTCAGCCGCTAACTCCGTCAACTTCAATTTGGGGGTTTCCTAAAATCATGGGTACCTTTTTGGGGGTTCCCATCTTAAGGACTATAGTATGTTGGGGTCTACATTGGGGTCCCCCTAATTTGGGAAGCTACCATTTGGTTGCTGAGTTTGTTGTGTTCTTTCCGCCCAGCTAAGAGCTGGAGCTTCTTCTCTTTGTGCGAAGCAGTCAACCGTTCCGCCCGCTCTTGACTTATAGCCAGATCAACCATGATCAGCGAGCTTCGGTGGCCCAACCTTTGAAGGTAACATATCTCGCTTTGCGACACTTCACACAAATCTTCAAAAAGCGACGGCTGATGTCCCCATAGACCCCTGAACCCTGAACCCCTCAACCCCAACCCCAAAATGCCTTTCCCTTCCGCGCGTTCTCCTTGCCCGGACAAGCCTAAGGCGCAACTTTCACTTGAGGGCCTCTGGGGCCGGGGGTTGCCGTCAGAGGGTTTTACCGCCGTACGATGTAAAATTTGAAATTCCAGGGTGCGGGGTCATGGGGTCTAATGATATTTGCTGAAGGTCTGGGTGAAGGGTTTGGGTTTTTTAGGTTGTACGCAGTCTCAAACTACAATGAAATCCCAAATGGGCCCCTTGCGGAGAGCTAGAACTTACTGGCTAAATTGCGGAAATTACAATCCAAGAATGCCTGAAATAAGGAGATTATAGGACACATGCTAAGTGAACCGCCAATGAGGGTGAGGTCGTCGGGACTTAGTCAGAATGCAGGGTTTGGTTCAGCCTTTGTGGTTAGGGACATAGGTCCCGGGTGCTCACTGGGAGCTACGTGGGATTGATTGGGGGTCCTGCTTCCTCCGAAGCCCTGGACAATTCTGAGACTGACAGCCCTACCCAAAGCCCTCAAATCCCATAGCCATAAACCCCAAACCCTCAACCTCAAACCCTAACCCCCGGAGCATCTGTGCTTATAACCTTCCAAAGGCATTATGAGCAACCTGGAAATTTAATGTCTGGCAGTTGATTATCCTTATAGACCCCTATATAATGCCTTTTGCCATGTCATTGTCCATTTCCTTCTCGATTTGCTTCTCCATTATCCCCCATCTTGGGCGCCTAGGGCACCCAGCATGCTCCGCCACCAGGTGTTTTCGGAATAAGAACCATACCCTAGACCCTAAGCCGGTCCCCATTACAGTATGTAACAATTGCCAGAACGGGCAAGAAGAACTGTGAAAAACCCAACCTAGACCCTGAACCCTACCTGCAAAGCCCCAACTGCCTGCTGCTTAGTAATCCCAATGAGTCGGTAGAATCCATACAACTGCAGATAAGTACGGTCACAGGTTCCTAAACCCTAGCCCACAGCCCTAAAACCCTAAACCCGAAGCCCTAAACCCTAACCCTTGCTTTTTCAAACTACCCCTTTGGGTGCCCCACGGCGCGGGGCTTCGCGGCCACGGACAGCGGGGTCTCCGTGTTGGCGGCCTCAGGGCTAGGTCGGGGTTTAAGGCTTAGGACTTAGGTAGGTAGAACCCAACTATGAGGCTTACAAAGGAAAGGGGGGTCACTTGTGACTTCTCCCGGGGGTCACTTGTGACTTCTCGAGAGGAGGGTCGCTCGTGACTTCTCTCGGGGGGCACTTGCGACTTGTCAAAAACGTGAATTTGTGTCAAGTCTCAGCAAAAATGCTAGCGATCACTTGCGATTTCTCCTTCTCAAAAACACGAAATTGTTACACGTCTCAGCACATAACGCCTCACGTTTTAGGGTTCGGGTTTAGGGCTAGGGGGTTTA
This sequence comes from Symbiodinium pilosum, assembly GCA_905231905.1. Classification (NCBI taxonomy): domain Eukaryota; class Dinophyceae; order Suessiales; family Symbiodiniaceae; genus Symbiodinium; species Symbiodinium pilosum. Next base: position 40,533 of record CAJNIZ010008336.1, read on the forward strand.
GGTTTAGGACAGGGTTTGAGGCTTAGGGTCTAAGGTTTAGGCTTGCGGGTTCAAGGATTATAGGGTGGGCCTTTCAGGGCTCATGGCTGTTTAGCGCTCAGGCCTTCTAGCCTTTGGATGTAATGTCCAAGGCTAAGGCTCAACAACGCTTAGGTCTCAGGTCACGAATCTCCAGGGTTTAGGGTGCAGGTCCACGGTTCAAGGTTTGCAGTTCAGGGAATAGGGTTAAGGGTCACGGGGTGTACGGTTCAGGCGATTTCTCTGCGTCAAAAACGTGAATTTGCGACACGTCTCAGCAAAAAGCGACTCATGCTTAAAGTTGAGGGTTTCAGGTTTCGTGTTTAGGGGTTTAGACTTTATGACTTAGAGTTTACGGATTAGGGTTTGCTGTGAGTTACCGTGCAAGCAGTGATAATTAAGTGTGGTGTCAAGGACTCTTCAAGTGCATGCCTGCATGCGAGGTGCTGCCATGGCCGGACTGTAGAGGGCCATCTAACCAATCACCCACCCCGCGCCGTGTGAGGCGGCCAAACCACCGAAACCTACTCCTTTTAGGGTTTAGGACCTAAATTCCGTTAGGTCCATCTTGGCCAACAACACAAATACATTTCATTTGGTGTTTTCATTGTTGAAAGATCTCAAACCTTCTTGCAGGCCCCCCTGAAAAATGGTCAAAGGTTTTCACCCTGTGGGAGGCTTTCTGACAGTTCTTGAAAATTTCTGGTTTAGGGTAGGGCTGTAGGGATTGGGGGTAACGCGGTTTTCTAGGGCCAAAGGGTTTAGGGTCAGGGTTTAGGGTTAGGGGGTTTAGGGGTTCTAGGGTGTTACGGTTTAGGACAAGGTTTAGGGTTCAGGGTCTAAGGGCTTTTCGGCTTGAGGGGTCGCAGGGCACTACGGCTGATTTGTAGCCCTAGCTGCCGCTGACAGACAAGCAAATTCACCTACCCTCCCCCAAAATGAACTGAGTTTTGCGAGCTTTGAACGAATAAAGTTCCCCTTAAGCAGATAAAATATGGGATATATGGGGATCTTATTCCTACATAGGTCAATTCCAAATTCTATCTACTTAAGGGGGACTATAACCCTACATGACCCCAACATACTATAGTAGTTTCCAGCTTCTGTTCGATTATCCCTACATAACCCTAATATATACCCTAATAATCCTTTTATAACCCCGATATATACCCTAATAATCCCTATATAACCCCTATATAATCCCAATAGAGTTTCGGGTTTTATTACCTCCGAATCTGCTAGGTGCTTGTTGGGCGAGCACACGGCAACTCGAGGCAGAAAAGGGCAATCCGGACTTTAAACCCAAAACACCCTACTATTGAGAGATATGATATAACGGTATCTATAGGGTTTATATATGGTGTATGTAGGGGTTATTTAGGGCAATTATGAGCACAGATTCAAAAGGGCACCACAACATGGATGGTGGACAAGAACATGGAAACTACTATAGTATATTGGGGCCTTATAGGGATAATGGAAAAGAAAATGGAAGCTACTATTTAAAGTTTAGAGTTGAGGGTTCAGGGCTCAGGGCAAAAGACTTGTATGATCAAACCTTCTGCTTCGCGGTGGGAAACTGTTTGGGTGTTGTCAAGGGCGCGGTGGTGTCAGGTAGGCATTTTTTTCTCACTCCTTTTTCCAACTGCGAACAGTCAGAATGCGTTCTTCACGCAGGAGCAGGTCAGGTAGGCTTTAGGGTTTAGGGTTTAAGGTTCTCGAACAGCCCTCTTCCTTTGGGGCCACAGAAAGATGAGAATTGCTTTTCCCCTCCGGACCCCTCAGCTTGCGAAAAAGATCGTCAATCCTGAAACCCAAAGACCCAAATCCTGACGCCACTTAACCCCAAAACTCGGTCGCCGGTAAGTAACTTGAGGTAAAAAAAAAAAAAAAAAGAAAGCACGGTTGGGAAACCCCATTATTTACTAAATCTCCCTTTTCTTGTAACTTAATTTAACCTTCATAAAAGCAAGTCAGACAACCCAAGAGCCCTAATCCAATCCTGATGCTCCACTACAGCTGTCTGTGTGCTCCGAAAACTCCTCCATCAAAAGATATTATGAAAGGGAACCCTAGTTAAAAAACTGCACACCCACAGCCCTGAAACCTACAGAACCCTTACAAGATCAGGAACTATCATCACGTTTCATCCCGATTGGGTACAGGCATACAGAAAATGATAAAATGCGATTCAAAAGCAGCCCAGATGACCACTTTGCTGTTGATGACTGGGGCTTTCCCTTTTTTACAAATAAAAACCCTAAACTCTAAAAGCTGCACCTAAACCCGAACCCTAAACCCCAGTGTAACGTAAAGAGTCTGAGCTCCTGGCGCCCCGCGGCGACACTGGGCCGGCCGGCAGGGGCGTCAAGGTTAGGGAAGATGGCGCCTGCAGGTGCATGGTTGTAAGGGCTTGTTCAGGGGAACACACATATGTGTATATTGACATATTCATACCTACATACCTATCTCCATATATGTATATACATATATAGATATATGCGTGTACACATGTATGTATATTTGCAGGTGTATATACATATATATATATATATACATATGTATATACATATTTCTACACCCGCATGGTTTTCTTAAAGGGCTTTAAGCAAGTGCAGATTCCGGGGGTCCCTTTTGAGGCTGATGTAAGGCTGTCATCTCAACTTTAAGGGGGTTAAGGGCCGTTAAGGGTTTAGGGCTAAGGGTTTTGAGTCTAGGGTTTAAGGTTAAGGGTTTAGGGTTTAGGGTGAAGGGTTTAGGGTTCAGCAAACAGGTAAAGGCCCATATGAGCTGTGGTTCAAACTCCTTAGTATTCCCGTATTGACCATTATAATACTAAAAAAAACCCTTTCAAAGAGTTTAGACCCTAAACCCTAAACCCTACATAATCCCTTGTAGAACCGCCTTTATATAAGGTGTTTAGAGTATAGCCCATATTATTAGGGCTATTAGGGGGCCCTAGGACCCTTTAAGGGTGTCAAGGTCAGTGCCCGGAGCTAACTGGAGAAGCTTCCTCCGAACGATGGCTGCTGATCTATAACGAAAAAGTTTAGGGTTCGGGTATGGGGTTTAGGGTTAAAAGTTTAGGGTGTAGGTTTTGGAGTAGGTTTAGGGCTTAGGTATACACGGGAATTCGTCCAATATTCGCAGTTGCATGCACCGAAGCTCCCATAGTGATTGTGTGTGGCCTTTCGTACTTCGAGGATTGTGCGAGGCCTCCATTTCCGAAAAACTTCGTCGTTCTTGGCAAGGCAGGGGTCACTGAGAACCGGATCATCGATCACGGGAGATGGATTTTTCGTGCTTATTGTCCAATGCATGACCCGCACCATTCTCGTACGCGTCCTTATCAGCAAGCGTCCGCGCGATTTTCGTGCGCATCCACATCGGCAATCGTGATTTCTTGCAGGCATGCTTTGCAATTACTTTCAGGGTTTAGCGCAGGGTCTCGAAATACGGTTCATCCTACATCCCCTATGCAACCTTTATAGAGCCGAAATACCGACGAGTTGGACCTACATAGATCCCTTTACGGGTACTTGAGGGGCCTGGCGTGGTTAATCCCTAAACCCCAAACTAAACAGTAGTTTCCATTTTCTCTTGCATTATTACCTTACGATCCCGAAATGATTCCTGTATAATCCTTGAAGTCCCCACGCGGGAACTTGCACAAAATCACACCCATCGATTCCTTGCTGGGGTTTTTGAGCGCTGGCTCAGAGAAACTCCGAAATCCTATACCTAAGCCCTGTATACAACAGCTAAGCCCGTAGCGCCAAGCAGCATATTCCGCCCATATACCATGTAAATATATATATATATGTATATACACAAGTATACATATAGCGGACACATATGCATGCGTGCAAAACCCGGCAATACGGGGACCTGAATACTTAACTATCAATATAGTTTTGAAATCTTTTTCAGGTACCCTATATAATGGCGATATAGGGATTCCAGGACGAAAGTGCTGGCAATTATCCCCATGTTCCACGTTCTTTCGGTTTCATTCTACGTTTGCTTCTCCGTTATAGGGCTACTACACGCTAAACCCTAAACCTTAATCCCTAAAACCGCCCTCATCCTTAATCCCGAAACCCTAAACCCCTAAACCCTAAGCCATAAACCCTAAACCCTAAACCCTAAACTCCTAATCCCTATATAGGCCTCTGCATCATCCCTCAAGATGCCGCCTTCGCCTCCTCTACGGGCAGCGGCGGCGCGTTTATGGGAGGTGGTGCCGGGGCTTGGAATGAGTCCTGAGAAGAAGGGCCCCATTAAAGGGATGGGGTTTAGGGCTTGGGATTTAGGGTTTAAGGCTTAGGGTTTAGGGTTTGGGGTTCAGGGTTTAGGGATCAGGGTTTAGGGTTCCGGGTTTGGGGATTAGGGTTTAGGGTGAAGCTGTAGGAGTACGGAAGATTCTTTGCGAAACTTTCATGTTTAGGGTCTCGGGATGAAGGGTGAAAGGCCTAGGACCTTCCCTTTGGGTGCACGTAACCATATTGAGCAGCACTCATGGAAGTGTTTCCTACTAATCTTCCATAGCCTGCAAGGTGGCGAGACGAGGAATGTGGGATCTCTTGGTAGTTCAGATTGTGTAGGCAGCACATGCAAGCACTGTTGACAACCCTTTTTGGGGTGCAGCTTTCTTATGTCCTTACGGCCTTGGCTATGCATCCGCCCATCCCTCAAAATCTGTTTCTTGGCTGAGTCCTCTCGGAACAACGGGCACGCCCAAGTCTTCAAAAGCTAGGGAAACCCCTTAGTGCCATCGGGACTATAGTGAACTGACAAAAGGACCCCTATGTCTGCTGTTAAAAGGTCCCTTGGTAACCCTAATGCTGACAGTAGTTCAGATCAGTCTGTGTGATATAGGGTGTATATGTATATATATATATCTCTCTCTCTCTCTCTCTATCTCTCTCTCTCTCTCTCCCTGAGCCCTGTTTCTTGATGAGCTTCCATTAAAAGATGTGTTTGGCAAAAATGTTGGGCCGTTACGTAAGGGTTTTGCGTTTTGAGAGCCCTGAAACCCTAAACTTGAACTCTGAGTCCCAAGCCCTATAGACCCCCGCCTTGAGTTTTTCTGGTATTATTAGGGTTTAGGGGTTTAGGGTTTAGGGTTTAGTAAGGTATTCCCTTGAGTTTTTCTTATATTATTAGGAGACCCCTGAAACCCTTCTTCCTAGGGTTTAGGGTTTCGGGTCTAATCAATTGTGTCGAAGGTAAGCCCCTAAACACCAAAACCTGAACCCTGAAAACCCTGAAACCCCTAAACTCTGAAACCCTCAACCCTAAAACCCTAAAACCCTAAAATCATAAGCCCTGAAATCCTAAAATCCTAAACCCTAAAACCCGTAAATCCTAAAACCATAAACCCCTAAAGTCCTAAACTCCTGAGGCTCAAGCAGGGACTGGCGGCACTAAGCCCGAGATCAGCGGCGCGACGACAGGAACCTGGGCCCAGCTGCAGCTCCGAGTTTGTTGGCTTCTGTTCCCGGGTTTAGGGTTTAGGATTTAGGTTTAGGATTTAAGGCTTAGGGTTTGGGGTTTAAAGTTTAGGGTTTAGGGTCTAGGGTTTAGGGTTTAGAGTTTGGGGTGTGGAATTTTTCGGCTTGGGGTAGGGAATCTATAGGGGGCTATATAGGGGGATATAAGGGAGTTATAGGGGGTTATGTAGGGATAATGGAAAAGAAAATGGAAGCTACTATGTGGGGTTTAGAGTTTGGGGTTTGGGCTTAGGGTGCGGGGTTTAGGGTTCAGGGTTTGAGTTTAGGAGTTGGGTTTAGGGTTTAGGACCTAGGGTTTTGGGTTTAAAGCCTTACTTCTATATGAAAATGGAAACTCAAAAGGAAGATGACATGGAAACTACCATGTCTTTAGGGTCTGGGTTTAGAGTTTAGGGGCTCCTGAGAACAGAATTTACGGTTCAGGTTTTTCTGGTTTCGAGGTTTAAGGGTTTAGGGTTTACGATTTATTTATGGCTAGGGACGGGCTGTCGGGGGTGTATGTAGGCTAGCTTCCGGCTCCAAAAATTCTATCAACCTCATTCTCCTAAACCCTAAACCCTAAAGCCTAAATGAGCCATTGTCTAAACTCCTGGTATCCCCCTTAATAGCCCCAATAGTAATCCCCTATATGATCCCCTAGATAGCCCCCTTTAAGGAGTTTAGACTATAGCTCAAATGGAGAATTCTGGGCACAGGATCCAACTTGTTGGATCCTCCCAATGGTCTGAGCTAGGCTTCCTCAGGGCTTTGTTGGGGCATATAAAGTGGTTTAGGGTTTAGGGCTTTAAAGGGTTTGAGGTTTAGGGCTTTAAAGGGGGATATGGGGGTTATATGGGGATATTGTAGGGGTATCATGGGATACTATAAGGATATGTAGGGTTTAGGATTTCAGGGTGTATGGGATAATGTTTTATATGTGAGGGTTGCCTTTCCCAAATGAAGATGGAACCTAAAAAAGGGCCAAACATAGACTGAAGGCCCACCAGAGGCATAGTCTGAACTCCTAGCATCCCCTTTCATAAGCCCTATAATACTCCCCTGCAAAATCCCCTATATCACCCCCTTTCACGAGTTTAGACCCTAATCCCTAAATCCTAAACCCTATACCCTAGAAAACAGGCTTATGGGGCTCCATGTTGTTTTGGTTGGTTTGGAAGAAGGCCGGGATTTCGGGCTCCAAGCCTTGGGGGTTTAGGTCTACAATCCGAGTTTGGGGCTTAAGGGGCACTACGGTTACCCCCCCTAAAACCTAAACACTAGGGTCTAGAATTTAGGGTTCAGGATGTAGGTTTTAGAATTTAGGGTTGAGGGCTCAGGTCCCCGAACATCGACGTCCTGCACCCTAAATCCTTCACTCTAAAGTCATGAGTTTCTCTACTACCCCTCGCCCATACTACCCCCTCCCTTATACCCTTGACTAGCTTCATTGGCAAGGGGTAGTAACCGGGGGGGGGTGGTGAGCCGAGCCCATGAAAAATCCCGGGAATCATGGGATTTTCCGAGGGCGGTGGCTTCCTCATCTCCAGTGATGCGAGGACATAGTTTCGTTTATAGATTCCCAAGCCACACCCGTCTCTATACTAACCCCCCGTAGGGTTCCCTCTAATTAGGTTTATTCGGGGTTAACTATGACTAGTTGACATGGAACCTCTTTTTTTTTTGGGGGGGGGGNNCTTGGGAGAACCCCACAATATGCGCAAGCCTCTTGTGCTATACGAGGTGGTCTAAACAATTGCCCACTATTAGTTTCAGGTCGAGTTGAGGTACAGTATATCAGAACTATATCAGGAAGCTAGACAACTATCCACAAACCCCGAAAAGCCCCGAGCTTCCATTTCATGTTCTATTTCTGTTCCATTGGATTCTCCATCACTCTTCCTATGCAACCTGTAAACCCCAAACCCTACATAGTTACTTATGCCCCTGCCATACTTCTAGCCAGCTCAGGCTTACCAACAGTTTTGGAGAAACCTGGCGCTTACATTTGCCTGCAACGTACCGGTTGAGGGTTTAGGTTTTAGGGT
>CAJNIZ010008336.1:60619-94305 GCA_905231905.1 Symbiodinium pilosum
CTTCAGGGGTCTAGGGGGTTTAGGGTTTAGGGGTTTAGGGTTTAGGGTTTAGGATTTTAGGGTTTAGGGTTTAGGGTTTTAGGGGTTTAGGGTTTAGGGTTTAGGGTTTTAGGGGTTTAGGGTCCAGGAAAATCCCATAAGGATCTCAAAACCAGATCTGCCAGTATAATTCAGCAAATTCTTTTGGGACTCTACAGGGTTGATTTGGAACTTAATATGACATCGATTGTGAAAACGGTTTTCCCTAATCCCTGAATTTTATGTTATGGGTTACCTAACCAACCCTTCCATACAATCCCCCCCTGGCAAGGTTCGCCATTCGTTTAGCCTTAATCAAAGGCAATTAAAAAGCCGATGTTAGGGGTGGATTATGGCAGGTGGGTGTCAGGAGAACCCATGATCATGCCTCCCACAATTATGTTTAGTTGAAATTTGGGGTTCATCACTGGCAAAAAACTAATTAGAAGCCATCCCAAACCCTAAGCCCTANNACCCTAAACCCTGAACCCTACCTCCAGCGATGGCAGGAACGGCGGCAGCGTGGAGTACTGGGGCCCATAAGCTGCCGCTGCTGCAGCTGCATACCTGAGAGTTTCCTATAAGGTTATATGGGGGTTATGTAAGGATATCTCGGGATTGTAAGCGGATTATGTAGGTATAGGGTTGAGAGATATTACCCACATAATGGAGAATCAAAATGGAAACTGAAATGGAATATGCCTATTCTAATTGTCGCTAGACGCCCCCTTCATATCCTCAACCCCGAATCCAAAAATATCCCCAACCGTATGCAACGCCGACATAATTGATCTGCTTGAAAGGCCGCAAACCCCTTTGAAAGCCGCCTTGCTTGAAATAGTCGCCATCAGCCTAGTCTCCATTTCAAAGCAGATGCCGCATTGGCGGTGTATTATACAATTTTCTCCCATATCTCTATTACCCATCCTAAACCCTAAACCGCGTGAAATGGCTGTGCCTGGCCATGTGCTGGTTGTAGGCCGCGGTCGCGGCTGCCGCCGCTGCGGCGGCAGCCTGGCTGTAAGACCTCGAGGCTTTAAGTAAGGAGTCCTAAGTCCTAGGCCCTACACTGGGTCTAGGGTTTAGGGTTCCGACGTCAAGGCTTCAGGAAGGGTTTGCGGCTTTTAGAGCATCTAGAGGATTTAAGGGGTGTCAGGGTTTTGGGCCTAGGATTTAGGGTAAGGGTGTGGGGTAGTGCTTCAGTGCGGAAATAACTTGACTAGGATTTCTCTACCGTATTCAAGGTTATGCAGGGATAGGTCGGGAAATGAACCCTACACGCCAAACCCTAATCTCGAAACCCTAAATCCAAATCTCTAAACCCTAAACAATAAAGCCTAAAGAAGGTTCGGGCCTCCGGGGCGCTTAAGGGTTTCCACTGGTCCATTGGCGGCAGAATTCGAAATTCGGGAGAGTGAGTAAGGCTCAGGAAGGGAGGGGGGGGGGAAGGGAGGTAGACAATTAGGGTTTAGGGTTTCACAACGTTGGGGATAGCCTTTGGGGGGGGGGCCGTTTGGGACCCCCTATTTGGGGGAAAGTTCCCCACAAGGAGTATATAGAGCTTCATGAGGGCTGTCTAGGGATACTATGGAATGAGCTAGAAGACCTTTGGGTTGGGAAATGTAGTAGCAGTACCAACTTGCTCCGTTTATTGCAGGACTTCAGGGTTTAGGCTTTAGGATAAAACTCCGTAAATCCTGAAACCGAAACAACATCCCAAACACATGCCTAGGAGCCCCCTTGGTCAGGACCCTGAAACCCTATGTACCCACATATTAGGGATACCAGTTTGGGGGTTCCTATAATAAGGATTACAGTATTTTGGGGTCTCTATTGGGGTCCTCTGTTTAGGGAAACTACCATATATACTCCTAATATACCCTTATATGCCCCCCCCCCCTGTCCACTCGCTCAAGGCTCCTCTTCTTCCGGATTGCTAGATGTAGCCTTCCGGCTGCGCTCAAACATGCAAACCCTAAACCTGCCAAACTAAAGCCTAGACCCTAAACCCTAATTGGCAGTGCTGAAGGAAAACATGCTTGCCATCTCAGGAGCCCCAGGCATCACCACTGCTAGGTTTTAGGGTTTGGTGGATTTTATGTTTGGGGATTTGGGGGGGGGGGCTGAGGCTTTGGGATTTAGGGTTTGGGGTTAATGGTGCAGGATTTTAAGGTTTATAGTCCCCCTTAAGTAGATAGAATATGGGGTGTACAGGGATCTTATTTTATTATACCCAAAGCCATATTCTATCTACTTAAGGGGGACTATATACCTCCATATTTTTGGGCTTTAGGTCTTAGGCTTTTAGGTGTTCAGGGCTCTTTTGTCGGATCCCATTCCGTCTGCCGGCCTGTACGAGTATTGTCAGGTACATTTCGCATGGCCAGCATGCTGTCAACCCTTGCTGGTTCGGTCTCTCCTGTTCACAGCCTCGCTCACGCCATCATCGAGCACGCCATCATCGAGCATCGAATACGTGCCTCATGAGGTACGCCCTGTCTTGCTTGAGCTGGGATATCTGGAAGTAAAGGCACTGCATCTGATGTTCGTAGTCTGAAATGGCCTTCTCTAAATAGCACTCTCCGATATAACCATCCCTTCAACGGGGTTTACATCCTCTTAGGAAAACCCTGAACCCCAAACCCTAAACCTCTTAGGAAGACCCCCACCAGTCCCCACCTAAGTCTCCAAGCCGGAGCCAAAGACTCTTTAAGGCGGATATAGGATATAAGGCTTGAATAGTCTAGGGTTTATACAGGTTTATAATCAGGGATTATAAGGGTTATATAACGTTCTTATGGGGCTTTATAGCATTCATATAAGTGTGTTATATAGGTACTTTAGGATGTATGGGGTTAAGGGTTTAGGGATGAGGGCTTGGGGTAAACAAATCGCGGTATTGTGGTGAATATATAGGGGAGCCCCTCTTTTGGGAGCAAACCCTGAACCCTAACTCCTAAACCCTAAACTGCTTATGCGCGCTTCAGCATCATCGATGGTCATGGTTTTCTTCCATACCACTTTTTGGGGGTGTTGGGGTCTAAAGTGCGACATGACCGTGTATCAGGGCTTCCAATAAACCCTTGGGTTGAGGGTTAAGGGACTTAAGGTTGAGGTTCTGGGTTCAGGGTTAGGGTTTAGGGCCCTAGGGCTTAGGGGGGAGTCCAAGGCTTTCAGGCCTGAGGATTCGGAGGTTGAATAGACTTGATGCCGGAACCCGCGTATGCTCTCCTACATACGACGGATCTGCTCACATGCCGATCCAGCAGCAAGAGTCCAAAGACTGAGTCCAGAACGCTGGCAAGCAGACTTTGCAGGACAAGCCCAAATCGACTGACAGAACGCACCCCAAACCCTAAACCCCATAAACCCTAAACCCCATAAACCCTAAATCCCATAATCCCTGAACCCGAAACCCCAGAAACCCTAAACCCTGTAAACTGAGCTCTGAAATGTCAGGGTCAGCTCTCGGGCGCCGGCGCCAAGAAGGGGTTATGCGCGGCCTGGGCTTGAAGGTAGGTTTTGGGCTTTGGGTTTAGGGTTTAGGGTTTAGGGTTTAGGCTTGGGGTTTAGTGTTTAGGGGTTTCGAGTCCAGGGCTTTTTAGGCCTTAGTGTTTAGAGGCATAGGGTTCAGGTTTAAGGTTTGGGGCTGAAGGCTTAGGGTAATCAAGATTTTGAGTAAGCTGGGGCGTCCCACCTTCTCCACGCGGTTTTAGGGTTTAGGGTAGACTTGAGGGTTTAGGGATTTAGGGTTTACGGTTTAGGCTTTAGGGCTCGCCGCATGTCACGGTTGAATTATTCATGCTTACTTTCGAATTTAACGGTATTACCTGAACACTGGAAAATCAAGTGGAAAAGACAATGAAAATGAAATCGAAACTGGGATGAAGATGGGCACAAAACTTGTATAAAAACTTGTTACGTAACTCAGTTTTAGGGTTTAGGGTCTAGGTCAGCTTGAATGAGGAGACCCCAACATACAAAGGGAAAAAGGTTACTACTGCGGTACCTAGATCTTCAAAACCACTGAACCCTAAACCTTAAGAATTAAGACCAAAAACCCAAAACCTCTCTTGCCTAGTAAAATCTAAAGTCTAAAGTCCTTAGTCGGCAGGCTTAATAATAAACATGCCCCTTGGGCCTCCTTACCCAGCAATGCACGGGTCCCTTGCAACTCCTTACACAGCACGACACGGGCCCCTTCTTGCGAGACCTTACAAGGCATACAAGGCAAGGTTCGGGCTTTAGAGTTCGGGCTTTAGGGTTCGGGCTCTAGGGTTCGGGCTTCAGGGTTCGATGTCTACCTAGACCCTCCAAGGAAAAACATTTTTGGGTAGTCCTAATTAAAGCCCTAACCGAAAACCCTACCAAACCCAACAAAGGAACTACATTGGAGGGTCTACCTAAACCTCAAAAGTATGTAAAATAATAGCCCGAAACCCCTAATAATAGCCATAAAGGCGGCCTTTCAGGATCGTTGCTTTAAGGTTTCGGGCTTCAAGGTTTCAGGCGTTGGGGGGGGTCAAGCTTTGGGGCTCGGGCTTTGGGGATTCAGAGCTTAGGATTCAGGGTTTAGGATTTAGGATTCAGGATTTAAGGTTTTAGGGTTCAGGATGTAGGGTTTTAGGGTTCAGGATTGCAAGTTTAGGGTGTAATTTTCTGAATGATGTGGGACCCAATGGGCGGGTGGGTATTTTTCTGTTTTTGGATGACGCTGCTTGACAAGCGCATGTTTGGACTTGAGATGCTGGACCCTGAACACGAACCCCAAACCCTGAGCCCTAAACCCTGAACCAAAAAACCTACACCCTTTAGCTGAAGACTTCAACAGAAGGTCTAGTCAGGCAGGTGGGTCAATTAGGAGGCGTATGCCTTGAAAAGGAAACCATCCGATTGGGGTTTAGGGTTTAGGATTTAGCGTTTAAGGGCTACAGTCCGTATTTCCTGTTTAATTTAATGGACATGGGTTCCTTCTTAAGGACTATTTTAGGGAACATACTAAACTACAAGGAGGACCCCTGCGTCAACTGTTGAGGGTCCCTCTGTAAGGCTCAAATTGACAGTAGCTCATATCCGATTCTAGGGTGTAGGGTTGAGGGTTGCCATATGCGCCTCATAAGCCCAGTATCCCTATACCATCTTTATGTCAGCTCCAACTGTTTCAACTGCTCCAAACCCCAAACCCTAAACCGAGCGATCCACCTCTGTAGCCTAACCCTGAACGCTCAACTCTATATCCTGAATCCAACACTAAACCCTAAGCCCTGCATAATTAGGCACTTCCAAATTGCTTTCCCATTTTCACAGCCCCCTAAGCCCTTAAACCCCAAACCCTACGCCCTCAGAAGTTTCCATTTTGTTTGCCATTACCCCTATATTGGCCCTACATCATCCCTAAACCGTGTGGAGCCCTGGACTCTGAGGGCCCTGGCATAACCCGCAACGCTCTGATCCCAGCCAGAGCAGCCCATATACCTAAAGGTTTAGGGTTTAGGTCTTTGGGGATTTAGGGCTGTAGGGTTTAGGGCTCAGGGCTTTAGGGTTTAGAGTTTAGGCTTAGGGCTTTAGGGATTAGGGTTTAGACCCTAAACCCTAAATCCCCTATACCCTAAACCGTTTAGCTTGTAGAGTTTTGGGACACGGGTTTAAGAGGTAAGGTTCGAGGTTTCGGATCTGAGCGTAGGGTTTGAGGGATAGAAACGAGCATTTGGGATCAGGGATCGATATGAGCTATAGACTAAACTCCTGGTATCCCCCTTAGTAACCCCCATAAAAGCCCCCTATATAGTCCCGCATATAACCCCCCTTTAAGGAGTTTACACTATAGCTCAAAAAACTTAGGTTTGAGACTCAAGTTTGAAAAGCCGGCGTTAACGGATCATATGTGTTTTTCTGTTTTCGTGGGACCTTTGGATTAGGCTTTCAGATTTGGGTTTAGGGACCTGGGTTGTACGAGTTGAAGGTTTTTTGTCCAGGTGCATAAAACTAGGAAGGGTTTTGCCGTGCATTCTCTGCATGTGCAGGGGGAATATCAAGGGAGTAGTTCCAAATCATTCAGGCATCAACAATAATTTAACCCTAAACCCTAAACCCTAAACCTTCGGTCAATGCTTATCAAAAAAATTGGATATAGGGGAGCCTGGCTCAGAGTATTGCTTCAGGACTTGTTCAAAACAACATAGGGCCTAGGGAGGGTCGAAGGGACTCTGTAAGCATGCTAGCAAGTGAGATAATGGGTCGTATCATGTGACTTATCAGGGTTACTAACCCTAAACGCTAAACCCTAAGTCCCCCTGACTCTCCAAAGGAAGCTTTGGGTTTCCCTACATTCAGTGGGGCATCGAGCTTCAAGGCGTCATAAGCCTCTTACCCTAGGCTGTTGTCTGATTGATAAGATAATTTTGAGGTTTAGGATTTAGGGTTTAGGGATAGGATAGCTTTGAGAAACTTAAAAAAAAAAAAACTGGACCCTAAGCCCTCCATAACCCCGGCAAACAGACCGAAGCATCGTCCCACGTGTGCTTACGAGAAACTCACACTTTTGCCGGGGCTTCGGCATATCGGGAGGTGCCAGCGGAGGCATGGCGATGCCAGGAGCCATGGACATCATAGGCCCTGCCTGGGCATTGAGGTATTTGGGTTTAAGACTGTAGTTTGGGGTTTGAGGGCTTAGGAATTGAGATTTAGTCTTTGGGTATGATTTGTTGTAGGTGTTATGTAAATGGGGTTGATAGAGCTTACATAAGGCTTTACAAAGCTTAGGGTTTAAAGTTTCAAGGCTTAGGGCTGAGCACTGAGGGTTGAGGGTTTCGGCTTTGGGGTTTTCAGGGTGAGGGCTTGGGTTTAAGATTTATGGTTTAGGGTTTGTAGCGTGAAGGGCACAGCATTCAGGGTTTGGCGGCTTGCACGGCTGTTCGTTTATGTAAGGGCTGAGTAGTGGCGTAGCAGGAGCATGCGGGGATTTCTCAAGAAGGGGACAAGGTTCAGTGGTATATAGCTGAGGACATGTAGTCGTGGGAAACTACGCGGTGTCTGCCTGAAGGCCTACACCCTAAACCCTAAACCTTGGGTACTGCCCCCACCCAGTAACAGTCTATATTAGGGGTCCTATTAAGGGCTATATGTAACCATACTATAATTATTATCCAACTGTTACTGAGGGGGGGCAGTACCCAACCTAAACCCTATAGCCCTCTTGAGTAGATAGAATATTGACCTAAGATGGGATATATGGGGGTCTGTTTGTATAATATTGACCCAATGCATATTCTACTATCTACCTAGGGGGGACTATATAAGCCATATTCTAAGCCCCTATATAACCCCGCTTTAAGGAGTTTAGATAACCCCAAACCCTAAACCCTATAGTAGTTTCCATTTTCTCTTTCATTAGCCCTACATATTCCCTATATAACCCTATAACAATCCCCTTTAAGACTATGGCTCATATCCCTAAACCCTAAACTCTAAATAAGTAGGCCTCGTACTCAGAAATTGCCATCCAAGCTTTCCAATACAGTAAGGGACATAAGGGCGTTCTAGGGGGTTTTATAGAGGAATAATGGAAAAGAAATGGAAAGTACCATTTAGGGTTTACCTAGACCCTCCAATGTAGTAACTTCTTGGCATTCCTCATATGAGCCCTAACCAAAAAAACCTTACCAAACCAAAAAAGAAATACATTGGAGGGTCTACCTAAACCCCAAAAGTATGTAAAATAATAGCCCTAAACCCCTAATGATAGCCATGAAGGCCACTATTTTACATACTTTTGGGGCCCAGGTTTGGCTGCAGATCCCAGTGGTCGTTAGCATCCAACTCTGTCTGCAGAGCGCAGCCAGGGTCGAAGCTGTACTTTTCTATGGTCTTATTGGGGATTGTTTTAGGGTTTCTATACGGAAAAAATTAGGGATAATGGGAATCATTCTAGGATTTCTATAGGGAATATATTTGGGAGAATGGAAAAGCAAATGGAAACTACTATAGGGTTTAGGGTTTAGGGCTCGCCCTTCTGCTTCTGGAGCGCCCTAAACCCTAAACCCTAAACCCTCACTCTTGCTTCCACAAGTTGCCGTTGAAGGTAAGCCTTCTGAACGGAAGCGGCTCTGTCATTGGCTCGAAGCCGCATCAATTCTAGGGTTTAGGGTTTAGGATTTAGGGTTTGGGGTTTGGGGTTTAGGGTTCAGGGTTTAGGGTGTAGGGTTCAGGGTTTAGGGTTTAGAGCTCCTGCGATGCACAGCCAGTGTCAAAGCCGTACATCTCCTCCTCCCTGATAAGTGACTCCTCTGCCTCTGTCTATATAACCCTAAATAGTAAGTTCCATTTTCTTTTCGAGTATGCCTATATAAACCCCGTGTAACCCCTTATGTCCCCTATATACCCCTGCATATTCCCTAGTTTACATTTCATTCTCCATGCTCTTTCCATTTGGCTCTTCAGTATTTGGGGATGATATCCCTAAACCCTAAATGGTAGTTTCCTTTTCAATATCCGTATATAACCCCCTATAACCCATTTTTATCCCCCATCTAACCCCCTATATAACCCCAATAATCCCTCCAGTTTCCATTTTCTTTCTAATATCCTTGCATAAACCCTATATACCCCTATTACCCCAATATAGCCCCTATATACCTCTGTACAACCCTAAATCATAATTTCCATTTTCTCTTCCAGTATCCCTATACAACCCCCATAAGCCCCTTATATCCCCCTATACAACCCCTATATATTCCCTAGCGTACATTTCATGTTCCATGTTTCTTGTCCATTTGATTTTCCATTATTGGGGGATAATATCCCTGACCCCTGACCCCTAGACCCTAAACCCTGAACCCTGATTGATCCAATTTAATTGGGTCGTAACTACCCCGGGCCGTCGACCTCGAGGTAGCTTTCTTAAGGCTGAGAGCTTCGGCGTTTGGGCTTAGGGTTGGGGATTTAGGGTTTAGAGTTTAGAGCTTTGTCTTCCTGGTGCTTCATGGGGAGGGATAGAACAGCTTTCAGAGGCGATTATGGGCGGCATAGGAAAGATCTCCTGCTGATCCGTTCTTGAAAGGGACAAGGTAGGGCGCGACAGCATGACATCAAGATTGAAAAAGGACACAGAACAGTGACCTCGAAAATCCTCTAAACCCCTAAGCCCTGACCTTACCGGGGCTAGTAGGGAATAAGGGAATATGTTACATAGGGAGTACGTAGGGGTTGTATTCCCTTATTCCGTGCTAAAACCAGTACTGCAGGACAGAGTGAGAAGGAAGGGCGCAGGATTTCGGGATGTCCCTGGCTGCCACCTTGAATCCCCCATTTCCCCAACCCCAGAAGCTCAGTGCGCGGCTGCGCATGTTTGACCTCCCTGGGGTGCTGTCAATCCTGTTGGGGACTTAGGGTTTTGGG
The DNA here is from genome assembly GCA_905231905.1 of Symbiodinium pilosum. Classification (NCBI taxonomy): domain Eukaryota; class Dinophyceae; order Suessiales; family Symbiodiniaceae; genus Symbiodinium; species Symbiodinium pilosum. Next base: position 70,034 of record CAJNIZ010008336.1, read on the forward strand.
TTTCGCTTTTCCATTAGAGCAGGGTTCAAGGCTTAGGCTTCATAAGCCTGTCTACAAGCCCTAAGCCCTGGACAATATGCAAAAAAGTCATGCCTCAAGTATATTATTGCTGGGCTCTGATAGAATAACTAGCTATGACCTCTAAAAGGGGCATTGTGAAGCGCTTGTCATTCGTGTTATCTATAACGGCGAGTACAAAAGGCTCTGGATGATACCTAGTTATAAGTTTGGGCTTCCCCTACCTGACCCTAGACCAGATAATTGACCATAGAGTCCCTGTGTCCATTCCATTTCCCATGTTCCGCTCCATTTGGGTCTAGATTTTTGGTTACACTGCCTGGTTATATTTCCACACGCCCTCCGCATGTTCGATCTCATTTTCCATCTTCTTGCCCTTGTGATTTTCCATTCTTCTAACCCCTTCTAACCCCTAACCCCAAAACCCTAAAAAAAGTATGCATATATACATACATCTCTCTCTCTCTAAATGGCTATATACCCCCCATTCAAACCCTGTAAACTCCTTCCAAGGAATCCCAACTCTTAGGCTGGCTAAATAATTAAAATTAAAAATACGTCTATGAATATTCATATTATTTCTAGTAATATTAGAGGTAATTATATCAATATTCATATTATTTTTATTACTTTTTTCTCTGCGCAAGGCTTGGTCAGAAGCCCATCAGCACCGACGATCTTTTCAGCTTTGGGCTAAAGAGCTAAGAGAAATTACGCACGCTTTGGCTTATGTATGAGGGTTAACCAACGTTGTCTATCTGAAGCGTACTGTCTGGACCGTCTATATAGAAGAGTGTTGTCCATCCAAACGAGGCTTTGTCCTGAATGAGCTGCGCGCACTGCTGCAGCACTTGGAATCTCAAAGTATGAGTTGTGGATGTCTGAATGGGCAGGAGGATTGTCCGATAGGACGTAATTATTTCGATTGGAGGCCTCAACCATACAAGATTCCGCCCAATGCAATCTTGGGCGCCCCGATCTGTTAGGGCCTATCGTGTGGCGATAGGCCCCGGAGGGCATAAAGGCTGCTTGAAACTCAAGGGAGTCCGTATGCCGTAGCATATGGCCAAAAAGTCGGAGCCTGTCATGGGAATATAATTGAGAGGGGGAGATGACTCTCTTTGCCCTATACGCAAGTCCAGCAAGATACTCATTAGAGCAGTCAGCATCAGATGGATCCAAAACTCTATGATAATACGAGGACTTGACCTTAAAAATTCTACGGATAGACTTATAATGAACCGCGTTGAGTCTAGTTAATTGGGATTGAGACAGAAGCTCACTGTCCATTGCGTACATGAGAATCGCTTGGACGATAGATCTATAAACTGTGAGTTTCCAGGAAGGGGGTAGTGAGGCATGTGAAAGTAATGGTTTCAGTAGCTTAGAAGCATGTACAGCCTGGGAGATCCTATAGCTAATATTTTTGCGGGGACCAGAGATAGAAAGGAAGACCCCTAGATACTTAACTTCTGAGGAAACCGGTACCGGATCGGAGAGTTGAAGGCTGCCTGTACAGAAATCGCATGTACATGGGGCTTGATAAGGGGCATGCGCATAATAAATACGAGAATCCGAGTTAAGGCAAAGATGTTCACACTTGTCCTCATTAAGAACAAGGCCGCGCTGAGATCCTTCGAACTGAATAAGGTGTAGCATCCTGTTAAGTTGTTCCGCAGAGTTGGAAAGGAGGACTGTATCATCTGCATACTCCAGATCCCAAAGAGGGGAGGGGGTGTTGATGACCCCTGCAATCATACCGTAAGTTAGCTCGTACTTAAGTTCAACATCATGAAAAAGATGAGTGAGAACCATGCTAAAAAGATACGGGGAGAGAGGGCATCCCTGACGGAGGCCCTTGGTCTGCGTTTTTTGGGGAGATATCTGCTGCGAGTCCCGGACTACGAAAGCCGGAGACTGATATAGCGACATTACTACCTGAGTAACATGGTCGGACACGCCCATAAAGGTCATAGCTGACTGGATTGCCGTAAAAGTAACTGAATCAAATGCCTTAGACCAATCAAGAAAGAGCGCATGAAAAGGAGAAGGTTGCCGCTCATGTACCTCTAGTAGGCGGCGCAGTATGTGGATGGGTTGCGTAGTAGACCTAGACTTGCGAAAGCCAAATTGGGTAGGGCGAATTCTACAGTCTAAGTAGTGAGAAAGTCTGGATTGTACCATTGAGGCAAAGATTTTATAAGATATATTGGTCAAGGAGATCGGGCGGTAATTGGACAATGACCTGGTATCTTTTTGATAGTTTTTAACGATCATAACGACCTCTGAGAAAAGCCAGCTTGAGGGTACCTGCTTAGTAGAGAAACAGAGGTTATAGTGATCAAGCAAATACATACGGAGTATATAGGGGGCGTGTTTGTAGACTTCCCCTACCAGCCCGCTAGGGCCTGGCGCCTTAGCGGACTTTATCTTTCTTAATGCTAGATTAAGCTCGTGCATAGTGAACGGCGAATCCATATCTGGCATTACCGGAGCCGCGGCGGTAACGGGGACTGCTGAGTCCGTATCTGAATACCAGACTTTTTCCGCCAAGTAGTCCGCGAATGTAGCTGCTCGGGCCGTCTTGGAAACGAGTTTGCCCTCCTGATTATACAAAGCGGAGGCTCTGGGTTTGAAAGAGGAACGTATTGAACGAGCATGGTCCCATTCCTGGACACTAGTTCCGTGGAAATCTGACTCTAGGTGCCCGGGAGATAAAGATCTTCTTATCTTTACGAGCAGACTTTTTGATTGTTTTCCTATCCCGCTTGAGCTCTTCCATATCAGTATATTGTTTTGACTGAAAGGCTGAGATAAGGTGGAGGGTGTCCTCTGAAATCCAAGGCTTCTTAGCTGCAAGCGGGAGGTGAGGGATGAGGCCCAGATTGTCCGTAAATTGAGAGACTATAAATTTATCCTGGTCCTCTACAGAGCATGCATTCCAGGAGTGACTGTTAAAGCCAATTTCAGGAGGTTGGAGGGGTCGCGAGGGAGATGTAGAATAGCGTCCTACAGTACCGACAGATGTGACCCCTCTTTTTGCTAAACGGTCTGCAATTTCATTTCCTGGAACACCGTAGTGGCCTGGAACCTTGCGTATAGTAAGTCTGAATTGTGTACGGCAGGCCGTATAATACTGCTGCGCTAATGAAACCAATTGTGGATGAGTAGTAGGGAGAGAACTGCCCTGCAATAATGAGAGAACATACTGGGAGTCTGTATGGATAACCACGGAATCTCCCTTAATCAAGGGCGAGTAATACAATAAATAGTCAAAAAGCTCAATGATGGCACGTAGTTCCCCAGTATTATTGAACTGAAAGGCCTTCAATAGACTGAGGCTCTGACCTGACGGGCCCCCATGACCCTATCCATTCTGCGGAGGCTGGGGGATGCTCATCCAACGGGTAGCCTAAGGTTACCGCAAATCCCCATCCCGCGGGGTTATCAAAGGAGACAGCCCTATTGTTAGGGCATGATCCATCGGTATAAGCAATCAGAGTCTTAGAAGATGGGGAGGAAAAGTCTAACGAATTATCTGTTTTGGAAAGAAGTGCAGATTGTATCTGATCATAAAAGGAGGCAAGGGACCTAAAGTCTCTTTTTGGGGGAGTCTTGTCTGAGCTAATTGAAAGGAACTTTGTTCTTAGATGCATAGAGAGTGGAAGATGTCTAGAATTTATCAACTGTTGAAATATGGAACCTGAGATTGTGAGAACATCATTAATTTTTGGTGGAATAGCCACATAGTCAAGTGTGGTCCAATCTTGGACATTCTCATGAGTTATCATGGGGTCAGAGCATTGCATCTCTTTGTATGTGACTCTTTTCTTGAAAGGGAGATCTATAAAAGTCTGTGGTAGAGTAAAATGGTTAGCCTGTAGAAAATCCAAGAGATATACCGCATTATCCCTATCCAAATCCGGAACAGAGATATGCTGGCCTACCACTGTGGGGCCTATATGGGCCTTGTCTTTATCAAGAGCAGAATCAAGTCTAGCATTGAGATCGCCTACAATACTTAAATGATCCATATTAGCATGTGATGCCACAATTTCTTCTAGCATAGTCCAGAACTCTGCTTTCCTATCCCTATCTTTTTCTGGATCCTCTACCATACTGGGGGCATAAACATTGAGAAAAGTAACCGGGCGGGGAAGAGTATGTAGAGTGATCTCAGCAATCCTAGGGGAGTGTGGTATAAAATTGGTGACATGAAGGCGTAACTGAGGGGAGACAAAGAAACCCACTCCATGATGCCTATCTGTGGGTAGACCAGACATTAATATTTCCCAACCATTTTTAATAAAGAAATGTGAGGATTCTGCTTTTGTCTCTTGGGCACACAGAAGTGAGACGGACTTGAGCTTACAAAATGAGAGGATAACATCATACTTAGCTGACTCACGTAGGCCCTCCACATTCCATGTTAAGACATGGACATCTGTATTAGTAGGAAGAGGTACGCTAACATTGTTTGTCGCTGATCAAGTATTATGCAACTGTATTCTTTGAGAATTGATCGGAAGGCGTGCTTGAAACTTCCTAAATCTTTTAACATACGTCGGTCTTGGGTGGATCGGGGGTTGAGGATTTGCCCCACCATGCACCCTCATGGTGGAATCCTTTATTTCTGATTTCCATTTGCGAAAATCTCGTCTGCCTAACAATCTGGAGGATTTCCAGGCTTCCTTTCGCCTGTCGTATGCTTCTTTGGAGCGAATTCCTCTTTTGGAGGCACCCCCGTGAGCTTCACGGTGTTGGTAGCCGCTTGGCACATCATAACGTAAGTGGTCCGTAACGTAAGTGTGTGGGGCATTGCCCCTTCTATGCCACATGTGATCGTGGCTTTTCACCAGATGCCAGCGGTCTCCCGGCCCGCCTCCTCTGGAGGCCACCGCTTTACAGACAACCCCATACAAAGTGGGAGATTCCCTTCTTGTAGTCTCCATTTCAAAACTACTTCCTCTCCTACAAGCAAAAATCCATAGTGAGTCTTTACCAAAGAAAGAGTACCTAAATAAACACATACCATTACTCAGATATACAGACTGAGACCAAAGGTAATTCCTGGGAGGAGGGGTCCTACGACTAAACCAGACTATATTGCCATTAAGCGCGTGCATATATTTATTTCTCTTAGCTGCTAGAAAGCCTGAAAAAGCGTTCACTCGTTTCGCCGGTGCTAGGGCGAGTAGATCCTGCTCACGCTCAAAAGAGGGCAGAGGTCTCCGCAGATTTATGTAGAAGCCGTATCTGCGGAGGCATGCCCTTTGGCTGGAAAAAGGACACCAGAGGTGTCGGCGCTCAGCACTAATATACCCAAAGCTAACACCCAGAGTGAACCCACTAGACCTAGCGGTCCCGCTCAGAGGATTCTGGTTGAATCCGGTGTGAAACATTCCGCCCGAGGGCTCACTGTCATAACGTAAGTGGTTCGTAACGTAAGTGGTTGATGTGGAGTCCCCGTGGGGAATCTTCCATGTGGAGAAATCGTAACTCTCCAGATTTTCATACCGTAAGTGGTGCATAACGTAAGTGATGCAGCTGATTGCTGCTTGCTGCAGCGAAATGAACCTTAGTAGTCAGGGAAGGAGATACTCTTCTATCCAGGGAAAGGAGTGGGACTTATATTGCAATTTCATTACCAAATAGGCCATTGTTATTATCAAATCATGGTGTCCGGCCTCAGCTATGAGGAGTGCTAAGGATTCCAGTAGCCCATCATAAGTGTCCCTATTAATTTCCTGAGTAGTGTCATGGGTAACTAGATGAAACTTGCCGTTCTTAAGGGCTTGGAGACTCAGGTGGGGTCCAAGGAGGGTTTCAGCTACTAACAAAGTGCCAGCAAGTCCCGGGTCTTGAGGAATCTCAGGAAGCGATTCAGTCGGCAAGGCAGGAGCCATGGCTTCCGCTGCCACCGACGGCTCTGTGGCGGCCATAGCGTAAGTGGGTTCTTAACGTAAGTTACAAATGACACCAAAAGCCACAACGGCAATAACAAAGCTGGAAAGACAAAACTGTGAAAGCACTGTAAATGCAACAGGATCGAGCGGGGCTTCCCCTTTGGGCTGGGGATTGTCTGTGCTCGAGCCTATTTTTATTACTATTTATAATAATTGGTTCTCAACGAAAACTTCCCTCGACTCAGGCTCAGCCGGGTTTCCAGCCTTAAAGGTCGAGGGCTGGGCTTAGGGGGCCGTAATGAAGAATCAAATTGAACATGAAATAGCACACGCCAGTTGAGAGTGCTGTAGAGGACTGTGGGTTTTTTGAGTTTAGGTTTTTGAGTTTCAATTTCGGATGTGGAGTTCCGGCTTGGGGAAGCTGGCTTCGACGGTGAGAGCTGGAGGTTCTTTTGCTTCGATTTGGGGTTCAGGGCTTCGGGTTTAGGGTTTAGGGTTTAGGGTTCGGGGTTTAGGGCTAGAGCTTTTGGTGAACTAAACAACAAGCGGACGGTGATATGTGAGGGTTCTCGAATTAGGGTCCTACTTCGGTACCCCCAACTATTAGGTGCCGTAATATAGCCAATAACAACAAGTGGGCCAGAATTTTGAAAGCACCCATATAGTGCCTTCGGCACAGGCTTCTGAAAGCATCGGCTTCCCTTCTCAAGTCCCAAAGAAAGGTATTGGATTGGGATTGGGGTTTAGGGCGTAGGGTTTAGGGTTGAGGGTTTAGGTAGTTTCCTAGTAGATTCTATAACTAAGGCTGTCCCAACATCAATATAGACAGCAGTAGACATTATGGGGACCTCAAAAAGGGCCTAATTTCCGGAACTCCCTATTCAAAGTACTGGGTTAAGTGTTCATGGCGTAGGGCGCTTGAGGGCTGGACATGGACCACCACTGCCCCGCAGACTTCTTGCAAACGGAAGGTTTGGATAAACCCAAACCCCAACCCCCAGGATCCTAATTTCGGGGTTGGGGTTACCAGAAACTTCCTATCATCTTGACCTTTCTTGAAGCTCATTTAAGGATAATTCAGCCGAATTAAGGTTAATGAATTTGAAACGTGGGCAGTAGTAGAGGAGGGGGTTGTAGGGGAACCCACGAAATCAAGGCCTACGTTAGCAACTCGTGCAGTCTATAGAGGTTTGGGGCTTCTGGTTTGGGAATTTATCGTTTAGGGTTTAGGCTTATTTAGGGTTTAGGGTTGTAGGGTTGATGGCTTCATCATTCAGATCGGTTAGGTTACCTGTTCGCCCCTCAAACTCTAAACCCCAAGGCCCAACAATCCTAAATCCTTAACTTCTCCTGACACACATTCCTAAACCTAGACCCCAAACCCTCAACCTAGCTTTAAACCTCAAACCCAATACATCCCTATAATATCCCTATATTACCCTTAAATCCCCCTTTAAGCCCCCTAGCCCGACCTTAACCCGCAAACCTCTTCTGTGCTGGACCTGCTTCAGGCGTCTCCTCACTGTTGCCGAAAGGCTCATAGCCTCAGGAAGAGCAACGACAAAGGCAGGACTTAGGGTTCAGGATTTAGGAATTTACGGCTTAGGGCTCAAGATTTAAGGCCCTAAACCCTAAACTCTAAGCCCAGATTTAAGGCTTCGAGCTTCAGAATTTGCGATCGAGGATTGCGGGCTTCGTCCCTGGGGTCCAGAGTCAGAAAGCCCCTTGTTGAAGGCATGGCCCGACATTGTCTTAGGCTTTAGGGTTTAGGGGTTTAGGGTTTAGGGTCTAGGGTCTAGGGTTTAAAGGTTTAGGGTCTGTTTCCGGAGTATAAGGACTGATATAAGGATTTGGGATCATAGGGTTATATAAGGATAATTGAAAAGAAAATGGAAACTACTAAATCATTTAAAGAGTTTAGGGCTTAGGATCTAAAACCCCTAATCTAACACTTGCAATAATCGGTCTTGATGCTCCCCGAGTTCTGACATAGGCAAAGTGGAATGGTTGGGGCATACCAGAAAAGTAGTTTCCACAAGTAGGTTGCCCACTATGGATCCCAATATACTATAAGACTACAATCCTCATCATTCCGAAATTGAACGCCCCATTTTTGGGAAGCCCCCAAATCCCTCTGGAGGCCGCCGCGATCTCCATCCTAAAGCACAAGCCCCAAGCCCCAAGCCCAAAACCCCAAACCCTGAATATAACCCTATATATCCCCCTTGATAGGGATACCCTAGGAGCCCCTATTCTGAAAAGTTCATGAGGACATTAGGCTTTGCCACTGAGCCAAAGTCAGGGGGTAGATACATGCATCGTTTAGGGTCTAGGGTATATGGCTTAGGGTCTAAAACTAACAAGGGTAGGTTTAGGGGCCTGAAAAAAAGATCAGTTTTTTATGGCTTTATTAGGATTACACAAGGGTTAAGGGTAGTAAAATTACAACCTATTTTCTAACCTACCGCTGCTAAGGCCTTGGGGTTTGGTGTTCGAGGCTTGCTTAGTCCCCCTTCGGCCCCCAGAAAGAACAGGAGGAGGCGAGTGCGTATGCCTACACTGCGATGCCCCCGCTATGATATATATGTAGAATGGACCAACATGTTTTGGTAGAACTCCTCTACAGTCTCTGTGCAACCTATGATCCCACAATTAGCACAACAAAGGAGCATCAAATGGAGAAGAAAATCTGGAAATTAACTGGAAGCTACTATTCAGGGCTTAGGGTTCAGGGGTATTCTCTGTCTGTAACATACGTCTGTTAGCACTGTAGGTTTGGATGCGGTTTTGAATGCTTCGGTGGCCCCACTTCCTGTATGTTCCTCCTAGTTATCACGGTTAAGCCCCAAACCCTTAACCGCGGCTGCTTACTGGGACTTCCCGCAATGTCTACAACATCCTAAAAAGGGATCCATACTCTCGCCGCATAATTCACTCTAGACGCCTTTGGTCCTAAGGGCCCCCCTGTTCAGAAACCCCAAGTTAAAACAATCCGGATTAGATTTTGAAGGGAGGCCCCTTTGCTTCTTTTTAAACCCCTAAGCTGGATCCATGTGAGCCAAAATCTAAACTCTTTCAAGTGGTTATATATGGGATTATATAAGGGACTACTACAGGGGTAATTAAGGGGGATACTAGGAGTTTGGATTATGGCTGATGTAAGGGATTCTCGCAAATCTGGGGGTATCTTCTTCTATAGGCCACTCACATCTCATGTCAAGATGCTTTGGGGTTACACCCCATGGCCAAGCGATGAAGAAGGAAGAGTAAATAACAGATGACCGATGCCTGCACCCCCCACACTCCCAAGTGACGTATGCTTGCTTCCACTTGCGCACAGCGCTGTCGCTGTTGCTCCACGTTGGCCCCCCGCGCATAATCCCCAGATATCACATCATAGCTATGCCACCTACTCATGGATCATACTGCAGTCTTTGAACTGCAGTGTCTTTCTCACCTGCCCAAGTCGACGGCAGCCGAACACCCCGATCATCCAAGCCACAGCCAAAAGCAGCCCGCCCTCTACTAGTCGACTCAAACACACACACTCTCTCTCTCTCTCCCTCCTCTGTCTCTCTCTCTCTCTCTCTATATACATGTGGACCCATGGGTTCTACTAGGAGGCTTCTCTTAGTCAGGGTTCTTTAGCAACCCAACCCCTCAATAAGAACCTTTAGATTCTCACGTGGCAGTCATACATGACCTATTTTCTAAACTCCTAGTATCCCCCTTAATAAGCCTTATAGTAGTTCCCGGTATACCCCCGTTTGAGGAGTTAAGCCCCAAACCCTCAACCCTAAATCCCCTGTATAACCCCCCTTGAGGAGTTTAGATTATGACTCATATGAAGTTGGCCCTTTGGGGGCCCAAGGATATTTGAGGATCGCAACTGCCGCTCTGGAGGATTCTATAGCTTATCTGGGAGTTAGTAAGGAATAAAGGGAATATACGGTTAGGGTTTAGCTTGAAAAAACCCTAAAAAAGTTTACTACTGAGGTACCTCGGCTACATGCTTGAAAGAGCTATGCTCCGTGCTGCTCGCAACATCTCCGTGATTGGAGACTTGTTGCTCCACCTTAGAGTCAGTCAGCCCCAAATCCCAAACCCTGCAGGGCTCAAACTTACCTGATGCCTGGCGATCTTGGTATCTTAGTATGTTAAGACTTAGCTGCTAAGATCATGTAGGGCTTTGCGGACCAATAAGGACCTAGCCGCATCATGCACATTTACGACCCTAAATCCTAAACCCTAGATGACTATAGCTCATATTACGCTAAACCCTGAAAAATCGCCACGCGGCAAAGACTATGATGCTGTTTGGCGCGCGAGGATTTTCCCATAACCAAACGTCCATATTGCCGCTCTAATCGGCGATATATAACCTTCATTTAGCATATATACCAGCCTATTATAAATCTCATATACTTAGACTTCGAGCTCTGCTAGGCCGTGATTTGGAAACTTGCCTTTTTGAAATATATTGAATGGGCTGGGTTCGGGATGGCCTTGGACGAGGGGTTTGGGGGCTTAGCATTTAGGGTCTAGGGTCTAAGGTCCCTAAACCCTAAACCCTGCTTAGGGCTTGGGGTTGTGGGGTTGTAGGGTTTCAGGGCCCCAGGGCTTGGGGCCTGGAATTTAAGGTTTAAGGGTTTACGCGCTTTACTGTGTAGGGTTTGGGGTTTCTTCGGCTTGGGGTCAGGGAGCTGGGCTTCCAGGCTGGTCCTGGAAGGAAAAACTGTAGGGTAGTGAAAAGAGGTCTTACAGGGGATATATTGGGGTTATATAGTGATAATGGAATTTGGAATGAAAACTATTTAGGGTTTAGGGTTTGGGGTCTTACCCTAGGGGTCCAAGTACCTAATAATCATATACTTACCCAAAATCTGTACTAAAGTTACTATTACCTAAAACCCAATTACCTGATTATTGGGTACTTGGACCCTCTGGGCCACCCAATGGCAGCTTATTATGGAAAACCAAATCAAAAACAAAATAGCAGCCACTCAGCATCTGGCCATCATCGGCGGAACATTCTGGACTGAGTAATTCTGTCATAAAAAGGATCCCACGGTTAATGAGAGGGGGCAGTATCCAAATGTCATTTAAAATGCAGCAAATGCATTTCGGTGGCCATCATGAACACAGCGTAGGACGACTGTCCTGCAGCAATAAAACCAGTAGTTTTTAGCGCGCACTCGTTTGTTAGCAGTGGCTTTTGGAAGTGAAGCCACAAACACTAAACCCTAACTTCCCTAAACCCTAAACCCTAAAACCATAAACTTCCCCCTGCCCCCAGAAAAACTCCCTTCTGCGCAGGTAGAGCTGCTGGCTATAAATTGATATGGTTTAGGGTTTAAGGGTTTAAGGGTTTAGCGGTTTAGGGTTCAAGGGTTTAAGGGTTTAGGGTTTCAGGGTTTAGGATTTCGGGTTTAAGGGCTTAGGGTTTAGGGTTTAGGTCCGAACGCAGGCTATGAGCAGCATGAATCATAGACCCACTTCTAGCTACTCATGAACCCTTGTCTACGGTAGTTCTGGGGGCCTACAAACTCAAACCTCTATGGCTATATAGTGGGTGTATAAGGATTCAAGGTAACATAGGTGAAAATATTTTCATACCTACCCCTAGAAGCCACTATATATAATCCCAGTTTCCATGCCATTTTACATTTGTTGGTTTGCCATTATTCCTACATACCCCTCTATACTCCCCATAAATCCGTATAGCCTTACATACGCCCGAAAACCTAAACCCTACACCTCATCTCCCAAACCCTAAACCCTCAACCCTACATGTCCCCCAAAACCACAACTAGGTTCAAAAAATCTTCCTGGCCTGAGGAAGAGTTGATATGGTTAAGGGTTTGAAGTTTAAAGTGCGAGGACTTCAGGGTTTAGGAAGTAGGGTTCAAGGTTTTGTGTCTAGGGTTGAGGTAGGGTTTCGAATCCGAACAACCCCCTCCACATGGAGGAAATCTTGCAGCGTGTATGATACTCAACCCTGAACCCTAAACCCTAGTTCCTGGGGTAGTAGGTATACTGAGCGACTTCCATACCTTGAGTCCTGCTTCCACCCATAAAGAGTCTACGATAGGAGACATATTGAGAATCTATATCACTATATGGGCCATAGTCCGAACTCCTAGTATCCTCCTTAATAAACCCCTATACTACTCCCCTATATAATCCGTGACATAACCCTCACTTTAAGGAGTTTAGACTATAGCTCGTGAAGCCTAACCACTGTTAATGAGTGGGGGCAGTACCCAGCCCATATCCTTTAACATTGGATGTTGCAAACATCAGGTCCTCAACGTTGGGGTTTAGCTTTAGGGCTAGGGTCCAGCCCATGGATGAATCAGATTGGACACGAGAGCTGGAAAGAGCATAATTGGTTCATAGTTAAGGATGACCCCAGGAACGTGTGGAATTCGTTCTCATATTCTGGAAACAAACTGTGGTCCACATCCCCGCTCCGATTTGCGGTCTCCAAACAGATCTTAAAAGATCTGGAAACTCGTTGTCAAATTTAAACCTGGCAAATCAAAGCACCTTCTTTTGTCATTGGCTCTTACACAAACTGTGCTAAAGTTTGACGACGTGTTATCACTCAAGCAGCACCTATGGATTTGAAACGTGCCAGCCCATCAAGTCCACAGCCTATGACCCCGCATACTCCCAACACATGCTCGAGTCACCACTTCTTCAACATTCATGCAATGCTTCCAACACCTGGCCCACGATCACCTTGGTCCCCAGCAGGAGTGGACCAGCCTCACAATGCCGCGGATGCCGCACGCTTGTGTAGCAATAATTCTTTCGCACGCATGCTACACACACTTCCAACCCTTAATGTCGAAAATGTCTTCCAGTATATATGGTCGTTTATGCGGAATATTCAGGGAGTGGCAGGGGTGATTCATGTCCGGGGAGGGAAACAATCCGCAACTCAGATTTCAGAGCTTGGCGGGTTTGATGACGAGAGAGGATTCGGATTAGGGGGGCCGTGCGTCCCGTCAGGCTCATGATCATTATCTCACACACCGCGTTAGCTTCTGGCAAGTCCCTGCTACTATTCACTATCACTCTAGGCGTTGCACTTCATACTACAAGCATTGGTCATACACAGAAATTATTATTCCTGTCCTTGGTAACTTTGATGCACACACTCACGTCCGCACTCTGGCAAAGCCTCAACAATCACTCACCGATCATTTAGAACACCCCAGCTTCCTTTGAGATCGACCATTCCAAGCTACTCTGTGGCAACGTTTCCTGTGTGTACGCACCATCGTCCGGGCGTGGTGGTGGCTTGGAATGCTCGAAACCGTCCATCTGCTTTTATGCGGGTTGGAACGGCTGTGGTGCTATGCTCTATGTCAGTTTGAAAGCCAGTTTGAAAGCCAGTTTGTTGGGATTTGTTTGACGCCTGCCTCCCGAACTTCTAGGACCCATCTGCATACGCGAGGCGCTCCCATTGCACAAAATTGCAAATTGTACCAGGCCACTCACAACCATACTGCCTGAGTATTACCGCCACGTGTCAACAAGAACTCCTGTCACTTGTGCCCTCATTATGATTACTCGCCTCTTCTAAACATGTGAATAATACTTTCGCTGCGGCTGCCATGAGGAATATCGGCCCCAATTACTATTGCCAATAACTACTCTTCCTGTATGATCAACAATTAAATAGGCATGTCTCAAGACAGGGTCATACATCAACCTCTGAAATACCAATTCCGAAATGCATTAGCACTGAGAAGGAAAACGTGGCCATGACCGTCAAACACAATCCTGAAGCCGTACGGAACGATAAGGCCGAGCCCAAACAGCCTGGTTGTTCTTTGCCGGCCGCCAAGGAAGCCTGGAGTAGCCCGACTAACTTTGTCAAATCCTACCAAATCACAACCCAAAATTTGGACTCAAGGCTTGCGATCTTGAGATATGTGGTTCCAGAGACACCTTTCGAAAATGGTTTTTGCCGTCAGCTCGCCACACATCATTACAGGACCCCGCCATGGCTCCCCAGCTGCCACCTTGCCACAACTGGGTTTCAAAGCTTTGGAGGACGGTTAGGCGTGGTCATGACTCCAAATCACTGCGCATCGTCTGGCCTTGAGGCGTTCAAAGGTGAAGGGCCCTTTCATCTTAAGGCGTCGAAGGCAAATCTCACAGCAATCAGCGGGGATGGGACCTAATGTTATTGCACACGTCTTACATTTCACCTCGAAGGACGTGTGGAAATTCGAGGGACAGCACTGTTGATTTCAGTCAAGAGCCAGCGGCTTCCTACTAGGTTGCAAAGTCCGTATCTTTTTGAAGTTGGAGGTTTTGAGGGTGCGTATTCGTTGGGCCAACTAACCTGGTAGAAATGCAACTAGGCTTTGGCAGCCTAACCTTGCTCATGGCAAGCAAAAGCAGGTTGCTTTTTCTGAGTTTGCAACAAACGTTTTTATCCTCGATGTCTTCGCACCAACATAACAAGTTTAGATACAAAGATGAAACAAGCTCGTAGCCGAGCAGCGTTCCATTGTCAACGCAAAATCAGTAAGCTCTCTTGTGAAACATTTTACATATACCCTATGATAACGTAATAGTTTCCAATTTCTTCTCCATTATCCCGACATAATCCTAAAGGATAGATATCAATCAGGCCGACTTGGCCAGCTCTGTGACTGCATCGGGAGCAGAAGATGAAGCAGGAACAACAACAAGCACGACAATGTGTCCAGACCCCTCGTCATAGCCATACACGCCAGCATTGCGTGCTCAGAAAATTTGAAGTAATCATGACGAACACAGTGTCATGCGCCATACACCTAACGAGAGACATCATGAATCAACATGCACCACCTACTGTTCAAAACCCAGTACTGATCCTGAATAACATGCAAGCATGCAACAGCCCGAGAAGCGTAGAAACCAGTATTGTTTAGCTTTTGGTGCGGCAGACGTTCATGTTGAAGCGACGTTCATGTTGAGGCCGCGAATTGCTATACGTTCATGCTGAAACCGCGAGTTGCTGTACGGCCGTGTGTTCAGAGCTTTTCATTCTCCATTCTGGCGAGTATTCCTTATCGCCGAGGATTTCTTCTCTATCGCCACAGCTGCACTCTACAATTACTTCGCTTACTGCTTCTTAGCAAAGAATAAGGGAATAGAATCCATATATGATCCCCATATTATCACGCTATCCCCTCCCGTATTATCCACCGATTTGGTCGAAGGATAAGAGCATATAGAATTTTCTATAAAGGTCTCTAAAAGTTCTCTATAAACGTCTCTATAGAATTCTTTACATAAGTTACCTAAAAATTCTCTATAGAATTCTCTATAAGCTTTCTATGAATAATTATACAAGTCCATAAAGCTGTTCTAGGTTTTAAAGACTTCTAAAGGGTTGAACAAAATTCTATGAAGTTTCATAAATTTGTTTGGACTTCTATCGACTTCTACAAAATTAGCCGAAATAGTTCTGTATAGAGAGCTCTTCAAAGTGCTACAGGGTATTCTTCAGAATTCACTAACCAAGATCCCTGCAAAGTTCCATGGGGCTCCACAAAGTTCTCTATGGGGTTCTGAGCAATTTCTCTGACACTTCATAGAAAGCTCCATAAAAAACTCAACAGAACTCTATAGCGTCTACAGGACTCTGTGGAACTTTATAGAAGTTTATAGAGCCACATAGGGATGTCGATAGAACTCTATAAAACTCTGAAGAAGTGTCTACAAAGTGATTTGTGGATATCTCCTTCAAGTTCTATAGGGTCTTGGAGAGTTCTATGGAGTTCTGCATAATTATCTGTAGAGTTCTCAACAGAACTGTCTATAGAGGTTTCCATAGAACTAACTCTCTGTAGAGTGCTCCTTCTTTTGAATTCTCGTGGGGTCTACAAAGAGTGCTATAGAACTCAAGAGGTAAATCTTCAAAGTTTGTATGAAATTCAATTAGGACCAATTGCAGCAGGGGAGATTCCATCAGGGGGATTCTATGCAAGAGGTATACGCGGGTTATATAGGGGCCATGGGAAGTTATATATGAATATATAAGGCTTATGTCAGGTCCCTTTACTGCCACTCCTGAAAACGCCTCTACTGATTCAGGCTTAAGTTTTAGGGTTTAGGGTTTAATGTAGACCCCTGATTACTAAGCCCCATCCCTCTTTAGGGCTTTAATATTAGGATCCCTAGTATAAGCCCCATTAAGGGGAGGGGGTTTATTAATCATGGGTCTACATTAGGGTTCAGGGCTTCGATGTTGCCAATCTGGAAGACCAAGCCCCCTTCGCAGACCCCTTGAAGGAGGGGGAAGTACACTCCCCCAAACTAACATGGAAACCCATATAGTATCTTGTTAGAAGGACTGTAGTCTTTATAGGGCCCTTTTTGGGTTTCCATGTTAGTTTCCGGGAGTGTACGACTCAAGGTTTAAGGCTTTGGGCACATTGGGGCAACTAGGGGGTTATTATCTGTTCGCTGTTGGATCCCCTCCCCTCATACTAAACGAGCCCAGAAACCCCCCAATGTATATACAGAATTCGATAAGAAAACGGAAGCTGCTGTATTATTCAAGGACTATTCAGGCTTTAGGGCAGAATAATCTCCCCCATAATCAGAGCAACCCCGCCCGCAATCATAAATCTTTACCCTAGACCCTGAAGCCCACCATCTTGGAGTAACCCCCCCCAATGATTAAATATCTACCCGAACAAATGATCGTAGCATCTTGGAAGTATTCGTTGCTAAGGGTTTAGGGTTTGGGGTTTAGGGTTTAGGACTACCATTCGGTCTAAGAGACCCTGAACCCCAAGGATGCCAGAAAGGCGACCCTCTTGGACTACCTAAACCCTGCCTCTCCCTTCACACCGCTATATGGGGCTTTCCCAAAATTAGGAATACCATTTTGAGGGTCACCATAATAAGGACTAGAATATTTTGAGGGTCGAAATTGGGGGTCCCCTATTTTTGAGAAACTACCATATGGACACCCCCTCTCGTGCACACACCAAGAACCTGATTGTGCGGGGTGCTGCACACACCAAGAACCTGATTGTGGGGGGGTGCTCACCAAATTTACCTTCTTTTTTTGGGGGGGAGGGTGGAGGGGTGTGGGTGTGGGGTGGGGGGAGGGGTCCTCACAGTGAGGATTCCAATATTAAAGGGTCCATGTTGGGGTCTCGGTGTGTATGCCAACTACCTTTACATAACCGCTAGATAACCCCAGTTTCCATGTCTTTTCCACTCTCCATTATTGGGATATGCTATCCCTAAACCCTAAACCTCAAATCCCAACGTATCCCTAGATGACCCCTACATAACCCCTATATCCGCTCCTCCCTACACCCTGAACCGCAGTCAATACAGTAACAATCCCACCTCCCATGAGGTTTCATATCAAGCCGCAAGCCATAAACATCAACTAAATCCCGAGACCCCTGAACCTAAACCCTCCACCGCAAACCCTGAATCCAAAACACAAAACCCTGAAATCCAAACCCTTAACCCTTCGTCCGTAAGAGTCATCTTTCAGTGTGATTTGGGGATGGTACTAAATAGTAGCTTCCATTTTCTTTTCCATTATCCCTATATAAACCCTATATAATCCCTATATAATCCCTATAATCCCTATAAGTTTCCATGTTTCCAGTATATCGGCCTGCAGCGTGGCGATGTGCGTTGCGGGCATAGACTTGCTGCGGAGGTACCTGCACATAGGATGGTTTAGTGGTTTTTTTTGGGTTATATGGGGATAATGGAAACGAAAATGGAAACTACTTTGTTATAATAGGGTATATATTGGGGTTATATTGGGGTTACAGCATTGAGTAGTGGTTTAGGGTTTAAGGAAGAAGGTCCTTCGACTTCCAAAAAACGTGTGCATTTGACTAGTGTTTTTTGGTGGTTGAACCTAGTAAGATCATATTCCTTATATAAAATAATATACTCTAAAAGGAGGATATAATCTTACTCCATATTGGGTACCATAGTATCCCCAAATTAAATACTACTCATTTGGAGGTCTGGTAGACTGCAAAGGCTAAGGCTCGAGATGCATCAAACACCCCATACATCTCCATATCACCCATTATCTACTAAACTCCTACTATCCCCTTTAATGACTGCTATAGTATGTCCCTTATAGAATCCCCTATATCACCCCGCTTTAAGGGGTTTAGACTACAGCTCATATCACCGACCGTACTATTCTCTTTAATATATCCACTACATACCCCCTAAACCCCTAAACTCTTCACCCTAAACCCCTGAATAAACCCTTCACCCTGAACCCTTAAACCCTTCACCCTGAACCCCAAACCCCTAAAACGTCTTTTAACTCCAGTAGATGGAGGGAGGTGAGCAGTGGGCACTCGATGAGTTCCAGGCCCAACTCTTCCTTCTGAGCTCCCAAGGCCTCCACGCGATGTAAGAGTCTAGCTTGGGTACTGCCCCCCCTCAGTAACAGTTGGATAACAATTATAATATGGTTATATATAGCCCTTGAAAGGACCCCTAATATAGACTGTTACTGGGGGGGGGGCAGTACCCAAAGTCTAGCATTTAGGGCTCAGGTTTTGGGATTGGGGGTTTACGGGGATATATTCTATGTATGAAAGCGGGCCTTGAGGTCCCTCTAAACCTTCCCTAAACCCTAAACCCCCAAACCCTAAACAGATATGTAGGCATGTAGCATTCGGAGCTTGGGGGCTTCAAGTTTACCGGTCAGTGAAGAGTTCAGGGCTTCGGGATGAAACTTCAGGGTTTAGGGGTTAGGGGTTAGGGGTTTTGGGTTTAGGGTTTGGGGTTTAGGGGTTTAGGGTTTAGGGGTTTAAGGTATAGGCTTTAGGGGTATAGGCTCCAGGGTTTAGGGGTTTAGGGTTTAGGGGTTGGGGTTTAGGGCTTAGGGTTTAGGATGTTAGGGTTGTATTGGGGTTATATTGGGATAATGGAAAAGAAAATGGAAACTACCCTCTAGGGTTTAGCGTTGAGAGCTCGGGGTGTAATGCTTATATGAGGCTTCGAGCTTGGATTAAGGCACTCTGTCGGATATACGGGTTAGATGCTACCTAAGGCTGAGGATTTAGGGGTCAGGGTGCAGTTTAAGGTTAAGGGTTTAGCGTTTACGGTTTGGGACTTACGGGTGGTTTGGCCCATGGTGCTACTTTAAGGAAGTCCCTACTGAACATCCAGCTGATCACGCCCACTAAGGCTCTGACCAATGCTCCTACGGAACCCTATATACACTCAACAAAAACCGATAATGAAATCCGAAATCCATTTAGGGTTGAGTGTCTGGAGCTCAGGGCTTAACTCAAGAAATGTCCCACCTTGCACCAGACACGTAACAGCAGCACTATCATGACCCATACTTCCTACCAGAACTGTACTTGTATACTACGGCTAAAGGGAAAAGAGCCCAAGTGATAACCAGGTTGCGTTTGCAAGCCATTATAAATAACAGTGCCGCGTGACATACCCACTTAGGACAACCCTGAACCCTAAAACCCGAGTCCAGATCCTAAACCCGCACTCACCTCCGCTCCCAAACCCTAGGCCCCAAACCCATGAAAAGCAACTCTAAATGGGGGTTTCCCAAAATTAGGGGTACCTTCGTGGGGGTCTCCATAATAAGGACTGTAGCAATTCGGATTTTATATTGGGGTCCCCCTATGTTGGGAAACTACCAGATGTTCCTGAGCCTTGTACGTGCTTCCCCATAACTCGGTTCCTCACTAACACCTTACATAAGAATTAGGGTACCCTTTTTCCTGAGGGTTAGTTTTCATAAGGGGCACTCCTGGGCACCTAGATATTTAGATAGAAGCTACCGTATTGTCCCATAAAGCCCCTAAACCCTATTTTCCCGTTTATCATCCTATATATCCCCTATAAACCCCCTTCAAAGGTACCCGTATTGTCCCATAAAGCCTTTAACTAGCTAATGGGCAACTTTTCCCACGGGCAACCCATAAGTCAGCCGTTTATTGAGGGCTGGGCTATCCCACCAAAACCCTAAAAACCACGAGGTTTAGGGTTTAGGGTTTGAAGTTTAGCCCTAATGAAAACAAAAACAAACCCTAAAAGCCTATACCCCAAACCTTAAACCCTAAACCCTATAATCCCTAAACTCTACAGCCCAAACCTTGAGCTCTCAGAAGCTGTTAGTCCAGACCATGAATCGCTACAAACCCGGTTTAGGTCTTTGGATTTAGGGTTTTAGGGTTTATAGCGTCTAGGCTCAGGGTTTAGGTTTAGGGTTTTGGGTTTGGGGTTCCGGGTTCAGGGGTTTGGGTTTAGGGCTTGGACCCCAAAACGCGGATGAGCGGACGGTTCATCCTGATAAAGCATATGTGCGAACTGTATGAAACTCTTAACCCAGAAACAACACGAAACCTTAAAACCTCAAAGCCGCAAACCCTCAACACAAATGTGCGTCTGGCCTGGTCTGGGGCCTAGGGTGGGGCTTGGGGTTTAAGGTTTAGGGGAACTTTAGGGTTTATGACGCTGAAGTCTGCATGCCTACCCTCCTAGAAAATGCAGTGTATGGAAAAGATGCTCAAGGCAACCCAGAATTTTCAGCAACTCCCGCAATCCGCGCGATCTTCGCATACAACCCTCATGGCCTTGCCAACCCTGTGAGGCAAAACAATCCATAACTGGGATAAGCCCCAGTGTTTCATAGGGTTGATAGTGGGCCCCTAAACCCTAAACCCTTGAACCCAGACCCGCAGTGGGATCCCACGTTAGGGGCTGCTGAGACCCACGCGAGTTTAAGGTTTAGGGTTGCCTCCTCAGAGGCGGCCCCTACAAGCCGCTTAATTGTTGAGACTTTCGCCGGCAAGCCTCGAAGAGGATCTTCAGAGTGTCCAAGCCAATCTGAGAACACGCGCGGGATTTGTATTCGATTTTCCTGGTTGCCCTCAAAGTCTCACGCATACACGGAGCTTGAGAAGATAACTTCAGGAGTTCCTCAAGAGGATTAGCTACGGGTTGCTGTGGATCGCTTCAGAACCTTCCTAAGCTGCGAACCCGAAACTCTGAACATGAAATCCTGAAGCCCCCTGAACCTCGAAAGCGACAAGCCTGAAACCTATACTCCTCCAAGCAAACATGGAACCTGCACAAGGGTCCCTTGTATGCTACTGTCTTTAAAAAACGGGCTATATGAGCAAACCCTAAACCCTGAAGCCAAACCCGAAACAATAAGCCCTAAACCCTAAAAGTGTTAGTTTGGGGGATGGTAAACCGCAAAGGTTTCAGGGTTTCAAGTACAGGCTTCAAACAGCTTCAAGCTCTCGGCTCTGGGCTGTCGGGCAGTACGTAGTACTCAACACAATAATAATTAAGAAAAAATAATAGTGAAGTCACACAGAAGTTTTACTATCTACACTAATACGAACAATAATGCTAGTAATTCTTGTGGTTTGACGGTTTGGGGTTTAGGGCTTGGGGTCCTAAACCCTAATCCCTAATCCGAACGCAGCCCAAGGTTCCATGGGCTTGGAGGCCCATATCAGCACAGTTTTGCTGCGTGCTCAGCAAGCTGGGATCAGCAAGCAGGGGGGCCACCACGCCATCCAGGGACGCCTGAATCATCTTCAGAACCCTGGCCTTCGTGACCTCCACAAAGTCCCTGAAGCTGTCGAGGCTCTGGAGCGACGCAGGCGGCTCACGCCAGATCATGCAAGGCAACGAAGTTGTTGTTCTTGTGGTCAAATGCGGCCTTCAGTTCCCTACCAGGCTGCCAGGCGCAGCACTAAGTCGAACCGGGTAGGAAGACAAACCCTTAAACTCTAAAATTATGATTAAGATATTCCTGCTGGTATCTACTACTTGCAAATATTAATAAAGCTGTTAATACTAGTAGCATTACAGTGGCAAACCAATTTCCAAGCCCTGAGCTTTCGATCATCCACTTCAAATCTCCATCTGCTCCATGCATACAACTCCTGTACACCTCCTGCGTGACCGGGAGAACCCTCAACCCTAAAATGGATCCGAAAACCAAAGCCCTACAACGTTGGGACATCTTGTCAACAATGGTGGTCTTGACGAGTGCGCAGCCTAGGGGTCTTTCTTGTGGAATACTATTTAGTGAAAATGCCTGTATATACCTGCAGTCATCGCTGATGAAAGCAGTGGCCTTGGCTGGTCCTGAGAAACTCTACACACTATGATAGAATCTCAATAATGCTAGAGAAAACCTACTTCCAGGACCTAAGCCCTGAACTTAACGTCAGACAATGATCAGACCATGAAATCTTGAAACCAAAAGAGGATCGTTTCCATGGTCTTTTCCATCCTATCCCTACATCACCTGCAGAAACCCTAAACCAAGAAAAACCTTCTATGATTCCCATCTAACCTATGATTGAGCTCATTCCCCCTTGCAGCAAGTGTTACCACAAGAGGTAATAGGAGATATAATAACCCTACTCCGAAACCCAGGGGCCTCCCAGGCCTCTCAGGGGCTGGCCTTTTAAGCACCTCCAGAGCCTTTCCAATTTCAGGGCCTCGCATGGTTCAGCACACCTTTCTTTACAATCTGCAGCCAGCCTCCTGACATCATCACTTATCATCAGCTTCTTAGAGCATTTGGCAAGATCCACACGCAGAGGCCAGCCAAGGCCTCCACTACCCCTATCCGTTGCTCGACTCTTTGTGTCAAAATACAGAAACTCCAAGTCACCGCACATCAGCTGAAATCGCTGGCTGAAGCGGCGTGACGAGGAGTGAAGAGCAGGACTGGAAGAAGAGAAGTCAGGAGACCCCCCTTGCAGCGGGGTTTGGGGGGTAGGAACCCTAAACCCTAATTTTGAAGAGTTAGGGTGGGGGGTCTGGAGCGCACCCACTCTTCGCGCGCTCGCACTGATACACACCCTAAACCCTAAACCCTAAATCCTGAACCCTAAACCCTAAAATAGTAGTTTCCATCTTCTTTCCATCATCCCTACATAATGCCAATAGATACCTTACTATAATGTGGTAGCTACCATTATCTGTTCCATTATCCCTATATAACCCCCTATAAACTACCCTATAACCCCAGTATCCATTTCAATTTTCATTTTCTTTTCCATGTGATTCTCCATCATAAGTACTGACCTGGTACCCCCTATAAGCCATAAACCCTAGACCCTAAATCCTGAACCCTATAAGCCCTAAACCCTAAACCCTAAAAGCCCTGAACCCTAAGCCCTATAAGCCCTAAACCCTAGACCCCAAACCCTAAGCCCCCAGAAGCAGTGAATCCCAGGGCCAGACCGGGCAGCTGCGCCGGGAGCCGACGGCGAAGTCGCGCACTGGTGGGGGGTTGAAATGGAAACTGGGATTAGTGCTTAGGGCTTAGGGTTTAGGGTTTAGGGTTTAGGGGTTTAGGGTTTAGGGGCTAGATAGGGAATATACTGGGGTAGTTTATAGGGGTATCATATAGAGGTTATATAGGGGTTTTGCAGGTTATCACGAAGAATCAAATGGAAAAGAAAATGGAAAATGACATGGAAACTGGGATTACAGGTAGCGTATAGGGGTTATATAGGGAATATATTGGGATAATGGAAGAGAAAATGGAAACTACTATTTAGGGTCTAGGGTTTAGGGTTCAAGGTTTATGGTTTGGAGGTTTAGGGTTTTAGGGGTTAAGGGGCTTGAGGGGCTTAGTGTTTGAAAGGGCTTGGGGTTTAAGGGTTTGGGGATCAGGGTTCGTGTTTCTGGTTCCAGGTCCAGGATTTAGATTAGGGATTTATATTTTACAGCTTGAGAATTTGGGTTGAAGTTTGGGCTTCGGGTTTAGGATTTGGCTTTAGGGGTTCGGCGTTGATGGTTAGGGTCTTGGGCTTCGGGTGCAAGGTTGGGTTCAGGTTGCAGCGTATGGGGGGATCTCCTCAAACTAGGCTGCCCTGCAGGAACCCTGTAAGGATCGTATAGGGCCACGTATAGTTTCTGGCTTGGATAGAGATATGGAAAGATGCTCTTTTATGGCATACATTATCTTGTGAAAAAACCAGAAACCTAACCCGAATCCTGAAACGATACACCCCTACATTGCTGTAGTGTAATTGCGGTTCAGGGAATTCTGGGGACACGCGGGCACACGTACACATGCTATTTATGTATATATATATATATACATACGCACACCTATGTACATATCTAAATACATAGATATATGCCCATCTATGTGTATGCATATATATATATGTATGTATGCATATGCGGACAATAATGCGGACTTCGGATTCCGAGGGGTGTCGTATTGGAGCTAAATCTGGCCTGAACGGAATAATATTAAGGGGGTTGTATTGGAGCTAAATCCGGGCTGAACGGATTAATAACAACATAGGAACGGAA
>CAJNIZ010008336.1:97977-110508 GCA_905231905.1 Symbiodinium pilosum
TATTCTATCCACTTAAGGGGGGGTAAAGGTACTGGTTCTAGAAGGTTTCTGTAGGGGTACACAAGGGTTGTATAGGGTTTAGGGTTCATATAGAGTTATATAGGGTTTAGGGGTTGGGGTTTTGAGTTTTGCCTTGCAGAGTTTAAGGCTGAGGGTGTGGGGTTTAAGGTGGCCTTTTTTTGGACTACTAGTGAGAATTAAAGAATGATTCCTGTAGCCAAGTAAAAGTTTAGTAGGGTTGGGGTTAGAGGCATATTTGCGGCTTGGGGTTTACCAGTCACAGATGGTTTAGGGTATAATTAAGGGGGTTCCAGCGTCAGGCTCAAGAGTCTGTAGTGTTGAGCTCAGCGTAGACCCTAAATACACCCAGAACCCTGAGGCTGAACCCTTCACATACTTGAAAATTTGAGGGTTCGAGCTCGGTTCGTAAAGATGATACCGCTGGGTTAAGGGTTTAAGGTTTGGGGTAGAACCTTTGAAACAAAAAACATAGAATCTCGCGTAATAACCCATAGTGGTGCTTATGCTTCTGATGGTACTACGAGGAAGTAAAACCACGCCACGAAACGAGCCCTCACACAGACTCTGCTACTTTGCTTCCGTTATGTGTACCCATATGTATGTGAATATGTATACGTATTTACACATGTATACTCGCGTGCACAAGCGCTAAGCCTAGCTTCACGGGAAGTGTGATCGAGCATGGGGGCATCGGGTTGAGGGTTGGGGGTTGAGCGTCTAGGTGTAATTACACAGACGTCAGCTGCTAGACATGGTTTTGGGTGCAGGTTTCATGATGCCTCACAGTCTAAGCGCAGATTCCCACAATGTAGTACAGCCGTCCCCTAAATTTGGATCCCCTAAGTCCCCTAAACATGAATCTGGTTGCAAACCGTCCAATATCCCTAACCTGTTAGCCCTTCCTGGACCCTTAAAGACTCATCTTTCCAGGCGGATTTTTGGGGTTGCGGTACCCGGACACCAGATCAAAAACCATCAAGCTACGCGCTAACTATATAACGTGGGAACCTATTGCATCGGAATAAAGCTTTGGGGTACATCCTGCTGTAGTTATGTGCGGACTTACTTAAGCTTCCATATTAATATATTGGACGCCCTCTCAAACCCAAGACCGCAATCTCTCACTGAATGAGTACCCGCATTACTCTTCACAAGACATACACAACATAGCATGCCCCAGAACCCTACGTCAATTAAGCCCGCCCCTTCATTACAATACATATAACACTTTACATAAACCAGTGTCCATTTGAAGTTCCATGGTCCCATGTGGTGCCCCAAACCTAAACCCTGTGCACCTAAACCCTTAAACCCGCGGTTGAACCCTAAACCCTAAATCCCTAGACCCTAAACCCGAAGCTCGAAATCCCTAAACCCTGTCTCCCTTAACCCTAAACCCTAGACCGCGTTAAGCTCGGAGCCTGCTCTGGCAACTTGCAGTTCTTTTTGGTCAGCAGCTCCGTGAGG
Source organism: Symbiodinium pilosum (assembly GCA_905231905.1). Classification (NCBI taxonomy): domain Eukaryota; class Dinophyceae; order Suessiales; family Symbiodiniaceae; genus Symbiodinium; species Symbiodinium pilosum. Next base: position 99,466 of record CAJNIZ010008336.1, read on the forward strand.
AGCTGTGCAGCCAATGCCTCGCCGGTCTTGTTTGGGCATTCGAGGGTGCTTAGAGGGCTTGGGCGGTTTTCAACTGTTCCACTGTTTTTTGCTGTTTGGGGTGAGTAGGTTTTGGAATTTTAGATTTAAAATTGGGACCTTCTTTGCTGCCTCTAAACCCTCAACCTGTAGAGTACACTCTGAACCGCCTAGAGTTCAAGGTTTGCGGGGATTCGAAGATGGGTTCTTCTGCGGAGGCCACGTGACCTTTGAGAATGTGAAAGTTTCCCAAAAGAATGGGACCCCAATACCCTAGTATACTATTAGTCCTTATTCTGGGGACCCGGAAAAATGTACCCCTAATGTTGGGAAACCCCCATTGAGATTTCAAGGCAGTAGGATTTCGGGCTAACGAGTTCGCGTGGTTGTGGGTTTAAGGATTGGGGTTTGGTATGTACCCCAAGCAACGCGAACTTTAGGTTGGTTGAAAGTTCATGTTCTAAGGGTCAACACTGGGGATTAGGGGGCTCATAAATCCAAAAAAACGCCTGAGACTGTCTGTGCTCATTAATATGTATTACAAACAATTCCTGGATGATCTTGGAGCAGAACCCGACGGCCCCACTACCCTAAACCCGAAACCTTCCGGACAACATCAACTTACAACTAAGGGTCCAAACTCTCATGTTCCCAAAGTTCCGGATTAAAACCCAAAAAAAGCTTTGACCTCCCCCAGGTTTGGGGCTTCGGGTTCATGTCCCTAGAGCCCTGAGATGTACCACTGAGCCACTGCATTGAGGATCCCCCCATTTAGCATTTGGAATTACAGAAAGGAATGCTCTCAGCCCCAAAACCCACGAATCTTCCAGGTCATCTACACCTAGAAAGAACTTGTAAACAAGGGCGTGGACTGCGGGCCCATCTACAGCTCATATAGCCTCGAGCCTTACATGGGAATACGGGCCTGGGAACTACCCCCCTGGGGTGTCCGTGGTGAACGTTGAAACCCAAAGCCGCACAAGCATAAACACCTTAACATTCTGAACATGTTCATGTCCTGAAATTCAAAATCCCTAAGCCCCGAGCACTAAATCCGTAGAGTACCCCAGAACCCTAAAATCTTGATGCACATAAGCCTAAACCTCAAAACCCAGCCCTAAAACTTTGTACCTCATACCTTCTTGACCCAACATTTTGCCGAAACAACCGCAAGAACCTTCCATCCCTGGCGCCCCGCAACCCTGCAACCCCTTCATGCAGCGGCATCTATATTTAAGGTTCAGGGATAAGCCCTTCATGTCAAGGCCTTCATAACTAGAGTAGGTCTTTGCTACCATGACTGTATTCAAGACCAATCCTCTTGGCTGTGATCTTCCAGGTAGTGGTCGTTCTGCTTGCAACGTGATTTGAGTAATTTTCTTCCGCCACGACCTCCGCCGCGGCCCTTTCCACCGCATCCTTTCCCTTTGCATTTCCTTGATCTACGGCCTTGGAAACGACGCTGGAACCAAGATTCATTCTGTTCATCACAGATGTAGAAAATATCTTCGCTTGCATCCAGAAAGCCCTCTGCACCGTCGTCCTCATCTTCGGCCCAAAAACCCAAGGAGCCATCCAGCTCTCCTTCATCTATCACGCTGAGGCTCCTTCTTCTACCGTGAGGAAGTGATGGGTTCAATGACAATGGTAATTCTTTAGCATTAAACACCCTAACCGCCACTATATACACATTGATACAGACGTATATATGTGTATATATGTATAAATCTTGCGATGCCAAATGTCCATGTCATATTCCACTTTGCCTTCCATTTGATACTGCATCATCCCCCAAGCACTCTACATCTCTCGCTATACAGGTATATACCAGTACAGCCCTATCTATCGCCATACATCCCTTACATGAGCCCTTGTCTAAAGTCCTAGTATCCCCCTTAATCACCCCAAAAATATTCCTTTGTACAATCCCCGATATAGCTCCCTAAACCCTAAACCCTACATCCTAAACCCAAAATCAAGGGGGTTATATAATGCCCTGCATAAACCCCTTTAAGGAGTTTAGACCCTAGCTCCCATAAACTACCCTATAATCCCAGTTTCCATGTCATGTATCATGTTCTTTTCCATTTGATTCTCCATTCTTGGGGGTAACCCTAAACCCCGAACCCTAAACCCTAAAGTATTGTTAGTAATCCTGTATATAATCCCTATATAACCCCTACAACCCCTTGGTAGTTTCCATTTTCATTTCCATTATCCCAATATTACTCCTATTACATGTCTCCTAGTATCCCCCTTAACAATCCCTATACTAGTCCCTTATATAATCCCCTATATTCACCCCTTGAAGGAACTTAAACTATAGCACATACTCCCTTACATGTCTGTATATCCCTAGTAATTTCCATTTTCTTTTCCGTTATTCCAGTAGTACTCCTCTTAGTCCCCCATCATTTCCATAATCCCGTACTTGTCTGTATATCCCTGGGCCATTCTCCCGGGGCTGCTGCCAGTGCCGGTCCACCAGTTTGGGCGCTGCAGCGAAGGAGCACCTGGGTTTAGGGTTTAGGGTGTAGGGTGTAGGGCTTAGGATTTAGGATTTCGGGTTTAGAGTTCAGGGTTTAGGGTTTAGGGTCTAGGGTTTCGAGTCTAGGGTTTAGGCCGTTTAGGGGTTCAAGGCATAAACCCTTTCAGGGGATTGTGGGGATATGTACGAATACATGGGCTATAGTCTAAACTCCTAGTATCCCCCTTAATAAGCCCTATAGTAGTCCCCTATATAATCCCCTATATAAACCCCCCTTTAAGGGGTTTAGACCCTAAACCCTAAACCCTAAACCCTATATAATCCCCTATATAACCCCCCCTTAAGGAGTTTAGACTAGAGATGGCGATGGCGAGGCATTCGGATAGATTGTAAGAGGAGTAATAGGACATGGAAATGGAAACTACTGAGGGGTTATAGGGTTTAGGGTTTGGGGTTATAGGGTTTGGGGTTATAGGGTTTAGGGTTTAGGGTTATAGGGGTTCTATAGGGATTATATACAGGACTACTAAGAATGCTTTAGGGTTTAGGGTTTAGGGTTTGGGGCGTAGGCGCTTGTAATGAAAGATCTAATAGAATATCCAGTCGAGAATCAAGAAATTGGGGTTATAGGCTTTTTGTGCGGCTTTGGGTCTGAGGCTTTAGGGTTTAGGCTTCCGAGGTTTAGGGTTACGGGCGTTTTGCGGTTGAGGCTTTAGCTGTTTTGGGGCGTTCGGGTTTTAGGTTCCAGGGCTTAATGTTCTTTAAGTTCAAGGGCCTTAGGGTTTTACAGGGTGATATGAGCTATAGTCTAAACTCCTAGCATCCCCCTGAATAACCCCTACAGTAGTTCCCTATATAGTCCGCTTTATAACCCGCCCTTAAGGAGTTTAGACTAGAGCTCATATAAGGTTTGGGTTTAGAGGATGGCATGTTGCTTCATGCTCCTAGGTATTTAGGGCAATAAAAAGCGATGATTTAGGAGAATAAAAAGCGATGATAGCTTATGCAATTTCCAGGGTCTTAGGGGTACAGATTTGGAGTTTCAGGGTTTGGGCGGGGGGGGTGTCAGGTTTCGGGCTTGAGGTGTTGGAGCTTTACGGTTTGAAGGCTTTAAGGTTTAAGGTTGAAATCTTGGCGGTTTAAGCTGCAAGCGTCGTTGGAGCCTCCAGACAGACGGGCGCACTGTACATGTAAATCTAAGCACGTGGCTTCGAGCACACGTTCTGCTTCCACTCGCTCCTTCCTGGTTAATGTAGACCCATGATGAATAAACCCCCTCTATTTAAGGACCTAAATAATAGGATCCCTATTATAATCCCTATTATGGGGAGGGGGTCTATGAATCATGGGTCTGGGTTACCGTAGCCTGACCAGGGCTGGCATGGGCTGCCTGTCACGTCACCTGAGATCATAGAAGACGTGAACGCATCCGCGTCTGACCAAACCCTTTTGCATTGCACCGTCAATTTCCACAGCCACGCTACCCTCACGGATGATGTCAAGAGCAATGGTTGCAAGGTTTCAGAATTTGGGGGTTAAGGATTCGGTGCTTAAGTTGTGTGTCTTGGTGTGGGTTGCTCATGGGGCATTCCGAACAGAAAGCCCCAGGAATTGAAGCCAGTTCGCCTGAGGTTCTCCGTGAGATGTTGCAAGTGCTGCTCAGACAGCACGAGAGATGTGTGGTATAGCCATGGGTCATGCTACAACTAACACAGGAAATCACATCCTGATTCACCTGTAGTAGAATGCTGCAAACTATGTCACCACAGAACCCTGTGCAGGATACTTAGCTTCCTGTACTGCAGTGTCACATGACTCTGCTAACAAATCTGGGCCCGCAGACTGTATACACGATGCGGCTCGGCACGCAGCGGTACTTGGCGTTCATGTCATCGACCTGCGAGGCGCCAAGGTCTTAACATACAGGAGTTTCTCATTAGTTTAGGCTTTAGGGAACCTTCTTGGAGGTTGTAGATACTAAACGTTGAACACCCTTCCCAAAGCATGTATTCAGCAACAGCGCAAACCCAGAACCCCAAGCTTACTGGTTCTCAGTAGGGAATAAGGGAATCAATCCCCATATAATCGGCATAGAATCCCCATATAACCCATTCCCTCATTCCCTACCAGCCCTAAACCCTAGATCCTAAACACTAAACCCTAAATCCTACAACTTAAACCCTAAACCCTAAACACCCTATCACATATTCCCTTATTCAATACTAACCCCCTGGTTTCTGGCTCAAGCCTCTCTGGGATGCCAGGAGTTTAGGGTTTGAGGCTTAGGGTTTAGGGTTTTAAGGTTTGGGGGTAAGGTTTGGGTTTAGGCTTTCAGGTCTGAGGCTTAGGGTTTAAGGTGTGGGGGTTTAAGGTTTGAGGTTTTGGGGTTTTGGGTTTGGGGCTCGTGGGACACCCCATCCCCTTTACCCAAACCGCTCCTTCTACGCAAATCCTCCGGGGAATTGCGTCCATCCTCACCGCTGTACCCTAAGCGCAGGAAGTCCAAGTCCAGACTGTGCGACCCCTAATTCTGAGATCAGGTTTAGGGTTTAGGGTTTAGGGTAAACTTGGAGACCCGCGCTAGCTTCCCCGTATCCCCAAGACCTGAACCCCACCATAAACCCTAGTTCCACGACGCAAAGCTCTGAACCTTATACCCTGAACCCTACATCCTGCACCCCCAACATATCTCTTTTTGCCTCCATATGAGCCATAGTCTAAACTCCTAGTATCCCCCTTAATAACCCCTAGAGTAATCCCCTACATAATCCCCTATACAACCCCCCTTTAGGGAGTTTAGACTATGGCTTATATAGCCCCCTAAAGACCCCTAACGCACGCTTGATTTTTTGGACATCTTCTGCGGCTTGAGTCCGGGAGCGGTCTGCATGGGGCCACCGACATCCGATTAAAAGGGGCCTAAATGGGAGACTGGTTTAGGGGTTTAGGGGTTTAGGGTTTAGGGGTTTAGGGGTTTTGGGGTTTAGGGTTTAGGGTTTAGGGTTTAGGGTTTACGGTTTAGGGGGGATACTGCATATGGTTGTACATTCAGGAGCCCTAATAGGTTAGAGTTTCGGACCCTCAAATCAAAAAAAAACAAATGGATGCGGGATTTTGGGAGGGGTCTTGGGCGTGAAGAGAGCACCTGGCTCAGGGATTTGAAGAGTCTGGTGGGGGATACAGATTTCAACATGCGCAAGAACTTAAAAGTGCGGAGCAAGCTTCAAGGGCTTAGGGTTTTGGATTCCGTGGTTTCCGGTCACGGGGACTGGGGGTTCAGTATTCAGCACTCTTAGAAGTGGAGTTTGGGGGTGCAGGAAAACATGTAGAACTCCTCGTTGTGGCGTCACTACCTCCCAGGGCTCATCAGCCAAATTGGGCAACAAGAGTCTCGAGCAAGTCGCGCTTAAGGAATTAATATTGAGGGTATGACAGCAAATTGCAACCGCAACCACAGGGCCATGAGAAAACTGTGCCTGAGGATGGCTATGACAACAAGAGCTTGCGGATGACGTTGGGGCTCTGGCAACCCCAACCCTTTTATTGAAGACTGGTTCCGAGCTGTACTAAATGACCTCTAGACTTCTCGTACGCTTCAAGGTTTGAGGCTGCAAGCCCTGCAAGGAACATCTAGTTCGATTCCCCCTACTTGCTCTGCACAGACCCAATCCGCATTTGGTGTTCCATTTTCCTTTCCAACAAAGTCTCCCTTCTTTTAAACCTTGCATAAAGTCTATGTCATCAAATACACTTGCGTGCAACTTTTGAACGATTTACATTTTTAGGCCCCCATCCTGCTCTTGTGGCAGATTGTCCTGGAGCGTCCAGGTCTCTATTGCTTGTCCCTGGTCATCCAGCACGATCCAATCCATGCTTGATGACCCTGCAACTGTACGAGGCACAAGCTTGGTACCTCAGCTGGGTCTTGGGCTTGCTGGAGGTATCACACTGTCCATGGTTAAGGACGTCTGGGGCGTAAGTCCGGCGTAGGACTTAGCTTTAGGCTTTGGTGCTGGTGGTTTTGCTTTACGGTATTGGACTTTGCGTCTACATTGAGCAGACAGCATACCAAGAAGGTAGCGTGGGGCTTACCGGGTTTTGCAGAAGGTGGGGACAGCCATGTTCCAAGGGAACTAGTGCTCGAGATAATGCCCGATCCAGGCCTGCATGGTGCCCAAATACATTGACTGAAAAATGAAGGAGACTCCCTTTTCTGTGAGCAAAGACGAATTTAGCACTGTGCAGGAGTTGATCAGGCATTATTTTGGACCTTCATTTGGGCAGTAGGTGGGCTCCAATTGGGCACTAGAGCCTGCACCAATATAACACTAACAGCAACCTGTGAGCGCGTGTCAAAACAGGACAAACTCAATAAACAACACAATGGAGTTGAGGAATAATCCTGACTCTGTTTTCCCATCTGCTCTGCGTTCTCACTGTAATACGGGCTTTGTGGCCAGGATTTATGTGACCCTTGGCGCAAACAGCATACGAACCGTCAGCGGTAGTGGCTTTGGAGCTCAAAACCATGTGCGTTGCACATACTCGAAATCGAAAATGGCCAAATGGAATTTCCCGTAGCGTCCTAAACTCTAAAACATCAAGAAGCCCAACGCTGCATAAATAACCGCTCATAGCCCAAGAATTCCCAGCACACAGTCCCTCTGTCCCTACTAAACACTAAAGCAGAACCTAAACAAAGAATAGAAGAGAAGAAGTAGGGCAAGAAGAAGTGAAGGAAAAGGATGGCAATGGACGACAACGAGAACAAAGAATCGCGGTGTACTGCGACGAATATTGGAACACTACATAAGGTAAGGGCAAAACGCGGAGGGTGTTGAAGAGGAGTCTAGATGGGCGATGGGCTGGGACAGTCTGGAAGAGAAGTTTAAGGGAGGAAAGACAGGGTAGACAGGGTCACGGGCTGGTGCCGGAGGGTCTGGGATAAGAGAGTCCCGACATGGGGAGGGCCCGGAAGAGGAGTTTCAAGGGAGGAGAGCCGGGGTCCCGAGGCGCCGCAAGAGTTTGGGCGGATGGCACCGGGAGGGTCTGGAAGAGGAGTTTTAAAGGGAGGAGAGCTGGGGTCCTGAGATGGCGCCGAGAAGGTCTGGAAGAGGAGTTTAAAGGGAGTGGCGCCCAGGGTCTGGAAGAGGAGTCAAGAGATGGCGCCAAAGGTCTGCAGGAGGAGTTGCAAGGGAGGAGGGCTGGGGTACCGAGATAATGTGAAGGCGGGTCGGAGAGGGTCGGAGGAGCGGGTCGAAGCAGACGGGCAGTAAAAATTAGAACCCCTCAAAGGTGGTGGAGAATGAAAACGGTGGGTTCCAACCTACTGTCCCTGGCGAGGCACAAGTGGATGCTCAGACGCTATTTGTTGGATTCGTGTCCGAACGTAGGCGCAGTAAACATCATGGATAATCTAGGAATCGACAGCTTGAGGTCCTTTGCACACCCATCCTGCATTCTTGCTGTAACGGCATACCAGCCGTCAGAGTTCATGCGTAGACAACCTTTGCCACAAATATCACGAAAACTGCACAAACGCTCATGAACAGTACTTCGGCTTTGAACCCCATCATTCGGAAGGCAAATGCTCAACTGAAAGCGGTCAAAACAAATGTGCCGCATTGACTCCAAGTTGTGCTCGGTGCAATAAACCAATCACAAGCTCCATTTGAGTCTGTATTAAATGATCCCCAATAAGAATGAGAATGCTGCGAAGAGACCTACGCCTGCGGCCTGGATGAAGGCCTCGCATCAGGTTTTCGGACATTTAGGGGATATATTGTAGTTTCCCAAAGTAGGGGGAACCCAATGAAGACCCCCAAAATACTACAGTTCTTACAATGGGGGCCCCCAAGAAGTAGGGATTGGAAAGGATGATTCAAAATCAAATGCAACGGCAACTGTTGAAGCTACTAGTTAGGGCTCAGAGATTCGGGGTTTATAGGGTGTAAGTTTTAGGGCTGACAAAGGTGGATACAGGAGGTTAGGTCCAGTTGGGGCCCCTTAATTGGGGAAAAAAAGAATTATATAAAGGTATATGAATATATTTCTTGAAGGATGAGGGATGTAAGGTTTGCAGGGCTTATGCCGGGATTTAGGGCTCCATTGGGTTCAGGAATGGCCGTTTCAGGATTAACCTGCGGTCTTAGGAGCTTACGGGTTGGGACAAGGGCTTGGGGATTTAGGGTTTAGGGTTTAGGGTTTACGGTCTAAGGTTTAGGGAGTAGGGTTTAGGGTGTAGGGTTCAGGGGTACGGGGCTCTAAGCGGATTGGAGCATGCGCAACGCATTGTGAACTCAAACAAAAAGACAGAGCGCATGATAGGTGTTCGTGGAAGCATCGTCCCGGCCATGTAGGGATTCGTGACAGGGTTCAGCGTTTGAAGATCTACAACCTGTACAAATGATCTTCAACTTAGGAATTCGTGCCAATGCTGACCGTGTTGATGTACTAAGAATAAACATTAGTATAGTAACAACAATAACCATAGAAATACTAATAACAAAAAAACTAACAAGTCTCGAAATCTGCAGGCTTCCGGGAGGATGGGCTCAAGCATCCTCCTGCCCGTTCGCCGTGTGCCAACAGGCACCCTGTCTACACTGAAAAGCTCTTCCAGCCGTAAGCCCCAAACTTACTGGGGGTTAGCAGGGAATAAGGGATCGGATTTAGGGTTTAGGGCTTAGGGTTAGTAGGGAATAGGGGAATATCTTTTAGAGGGAATATCTAGGGATTATATTCCCTACCACCAGAAAGCCTAGACCCTAAATCCTACATGCTCAACACTAAAAGCATATCAATCAGGGCATACGTGTGCGCACTCCGGTTTGCAAACACAAAAACCTGGGGGGGGGGGAGACCTTTTAGACTCTGTGCAAGCCTTCTATACCATACATGATCCTTGTCTATACGCTGTACAAACCCTGTGGAACTTTTCAGTATACGCCTTGCACCCTACATACGCCCTAAATGCGGAGAGGAATGAGAGGCTATGTTGAGGTTGAGGGCATGTCTTCTCGCACCGCTGATCAACAGATCTGCCGTTTGTTAGGGTTTAGCGTCTAGGGTTTAGGGCCCTAACTTCTCACCCGCCGAAGATGATGCGCTCGATCGGTCTTGGGTGTCTTGCAAAACCCACAACCCTCGAAGGCCACACCCCAAAGCTCAAAGCCCAAATCCCTAAACTCTGTACGTCGCCAAGCCCTTTGTACCCCATTAAAGGAGCTGTCCTAAAGCCTGCACCCCAGTCTGTGTAGCCGCCTCCACCAGGCGTGAGACCTTTCTGTAGCCCAAGGGAGCGATGTCCGCCACTGCATCCTGCTGGCCCATGCTTTCAATAGTGGGTGTATATGGGAGTTTCCCAAACTAGGGGTACCCTTCTTGGGGGTCCTCATAATAAGGATTATAGTATTTTGGGGTCTATATTGGGGTCCCCTCATTTTGGGAAATTACCATATTGGGGTAATATTGAGGTAATGGAAAATAAAATGGAAACTACTAGATCATTATAGGGTTTAGGTCAGGGCTTGGGGGTTCTGGGGTCTTAGGGATTAGGGTTGACGTTAGGCTTAGGGTTGAGCGTTCGAGGTTGAGGGTTGGAGGTTTGAAGTTTGGGCTTCAAGGTTTGGGGTTCGGAGTGCAGTTCTAGGGGGCACCGTGGGAACGCTGGGGATCTAGAGGAATGAGGGAGGTCCTCTTAAGCATTAGAGGGGGGGTTCCCAAAATTAGGGCTACCTTCTTGGGGGGGTCCCCAAAGTAAGGAAACCCTAGACCAGTGTTTTGGGGTCTATCTTTGGGTTCCCCTGTTTAAGGAAACTACCATATACAGCTCATTTCAGAAGCTCCTAGGTGCTTCCGGTTGATTGCTATTGTACTCACTTGCGTAGCCTTTTTTTGGTGGTTAAACCCAGTAAGATAATGTTCCTCATATAGAATACTATACCCCCAAAGGAGGATATAATCTGACTCTATAATGGGTACCATACTATCCCCAAATAAGATACTACTCACTTGTTTATATGCTGGCATGCGTCGCTGCATAACGCATCACCAGCAGAAGCGCTGTACTTGTACCCTAAACTCTAAGCTCTAAACTAAAAAATCCCTAAACTTAAAACCCTAGACTTAAGCCCCGCAATAACCCCCTATAGTAGTCCCCATAAATAATCCCCAATCTAACCCCGTTTAAGGAGTCCTAAACCACTTCTTCCTACTGATGCTGCCACGGTTGTGTGACTTTATACCCAAGAGGAGGATATAATCGTACTCTCTATGGGGTACCATAGTGGGCATAAATCTAGGCCCTAAACCCTAACACCATAATACCCTAAACCCTAATACCCTAATTCCCTAATACCCCTTGCCCTAATACCCTAATACCTGATAGCCTAAACCCTATACCCCCATACCTTAATCCCCTAGTACCCTAATACCCAAATACCCTAACTACTACCTTAAACAATCAACCCTAATACGCAAATACCCTAACTAATGCTTCAAACCCTACTACCCCAATACCCTAAACCCTAATACCC
>CAJNIZ010008337.1:535-14804 GCA_905231905.1 Symbiodinium pilosum
CGTCCGATTGACCTTTAGTTGCCGCTTCCGTGAATGGCGCGGCTTTCCCGCATCGTAAAGACATAGTAACAGTACTAAAGTCATTGGTCACTTCAACAATTATTGACCAGATTGCTGTGACGGCGAATCATTTCTCGCGGAACTCCAAGAAAATGTCAATTCTTTCCAAAGACCGTTTTCAGGATTTGGAGAGCGCGGAGTGACTGTTCTGGAAACCGAACTGAGTATTGGACATGGTTTTGCGGATAGGTTCTATTGCAACTCTGCGAGGCCTCTGCAGGGAGGGCACTTGTAAGTCGCATACTGTTGACTATGGCATTCCCCCAGCAGCAAATCATGAGTTTCTCGGTTCTAAGCCTCCAAGCACGCACGTAGAAGATATGGACATACTGTCATCCCCCTTTACCTGTAATGAAAAACAGGGACTTAGGGACTTAGGGTTGTACATGGTTTTACTATAATGCAAACTTAGCACAATGAGTCCTAAGGAAATAGGAGTATAGAGTTGTGGAACTCCAGCCCGAGCATCTGCGCTGAGAGCCAGGTACACTAGGCCCTGCCAACAGTTCAAAGATTTGCGCTGTCAGCGTTTAGGGCTTTTTGACCCGATCAGTTGGAGCCAAGCAACCTGCACTGGCTTTGATCTGACATGAGGATACAGATCCCGGCGATGATAGACTAATAGATATCCAAATGAGCTATAGTTTAAACTCCTAGTATCACCCTCACTGACCCCTATAATAATCCCCTATACAACCCGCCCCTACATAATCCCCCTTTAGGTTTTTAGATCATAGCTCAAATGAATCTGAGCCTAACCCTGATACGAATCACAAAGGTGGTAATAAGAACCAGTGAAAATTATTTGAGCACTCATAATGTTATAGTCCCCTTAAGTAGATAGAATATGGCTTTGGGTATGTCAAAATGAGATCCCCGTATAGGGACTGTAATCTACAAAGGCCCAGCAAACATGAAGCGCTAATTGACCATATTGTGCCTGTGCCACTTCAAACAGATGCTTCCTTGCTCCAAGTTTCATGCATAGCTCGCAAAAGCAGATGGGGATCCCTGTGTAACCTCAACCCTCCTATATACGCTATAGTCTAAACTCCCAGTATTTCCCTTAATAAGCTCTATAGTAGTCCCCCTATATAATCACCTATGTAACTCTTTTTAGGAGTTTTGACTATGGCTCATAGAACCCCATTATAGCAGTTTCCATTTTCTTTTTATCCCTAACGCTCCCAGCAAGTCCTCTGAGCCTCTACAGGACCTAAACCCCTAAACCCTAAACGCCCAAACCCTAAAGCCTAGACCCTTAAACCCCTAAACCCCTAAACCCTCAATTCCTAAACCCTAAACCCCTAAACCCTAGACCCTAGACCCTAGGAATCCATCCCTCCGAGGCCGCCGCAATCGGTGGCCCGCCTGAACTTCAAAATCAGACGGGGTTTTGGGGTTTAGGGTTTAGGGGTTTAGGGTTTAGGGTTGGGGGTTTTGGGGTCAGTCCCCCACCCAGCAGATGGGTACCAAAAAATATTGTAGGTACATGGGTAGTTCCCAAAATCATGGGCCCCTTTTGGTTGTAGATTATGTTACGGCACCTAATATTTAGGGGTACCAAAATGGGATCCTAATCTTGGGAACTACACATATTAAGGCCTTATTAGCTCCATATTCAGGAGCTATTACTGCAGGGGGGAATCGACCTAAGGTTTAGGGTTTAGGCTACCTGCGGGTGGGGCTTCACGGCACTGTGCGCCAGGATTTTCAGGGTCCACAGTCATCTTTCAGCCAGCATACAGAACCATCACTGGCCTTACGTGGAGCCATTATTCAAGCACCACCCCCAGCCCCAAACGGTCAACCTTAAGAGCCCTGAAGTCAAAAAAGTAATATCCTTGGATCCCTATGGTATATATTGGGGTTATGGTTTTATCCAAACGGTAAACCCTAAAACTCTGAAGTCAAAAAACTAATCCGGCCCTCCCTGCCTAAACCCTGAAACCCCCCAAGCCAGCCGCGCCTCGTGAAGGTGAGCAATCTCCTCCCTGGCAGCCAAGAGGCCCCTGGCCTTAACTCCAGACATCTATGCAGTTGAGGGTTTGGGGTTTAGGGTTCACGGTTTAGGGAGAGTGATTGAGTGGATCCCAATAAAAATCGTTATAGAATCCCCATATGTACCCCTATAAGGGTACCTAAATTCACTCCGCCAAGCACCACTAGGGAATTATCAAATACATATTATATATATGTATACAGTATATACAGGGACATATGCACACTTATGTACGTATGCAGTGATGGGAAGTACAGTATGTAGGACGAAGGATTGGGCTGCCTTCTCGGGTTTAGGGCTCAGAGATTAGGGAGGTGCCATTGTAGGGTTATCTTGGGATAATGGAAAAGAAAATGGAAACCCTAGGTCCCTTTAAAGGAATATATAAGGTTATATAGGGGGTTACATAGGGGCTATATGGGGATAATGGAAAAGAAAATGGAAACTATTATATCATAATAGGGTATATCTTGGGGTAATATTGGGGTTATACTGGGATAATGGAAAATGAAACGGGCACTACTGTTTAGGGTTTAGGGAGTAGTGAAGCATGTCATGTCATTCAACCCCGACTTCTGACTACACTGGCCTCCAAGCAGCTGTTCTGAAGGGACCTACCATGTTCTCGACAAGTATACGGGCGTACACAGTTCCGCATAGCGATTCAAAGCTTGTATCTGGGTTTTGAAGGGCTTCATGGCTAACACTATGAACTCCGTGAAAGGTAACACGTTGAAATCAAACCTCTCATTTTCGCCAAGGATCAACATGGTTGGCACAGGCACAGGTGCCTGAGTCTGGGAAGCTGCTTGAAAGATGGCACGGCCTCCGCCAGACTAAGCGTCCTGTGAAGATGTGGTGTCTGATGAGGTTGGATGCTCCGAGGTCATCTGGCATTGCAACGCAGGACCCTAAACCCTACACCCCTGTCTCGACGGGTCTGGTGCCGTCGCACTCCGCCGAGGCTTTGCGAGCACCAGCGGCTTGGAGCAAATTTATAACTGGCGTGTGGCCTTCGCGGCATGCTACCCACAAAGGTGTGGCATGATGAGGGCCGCAAACCTCATCCTTGTCAGCCCGTACCTCTAACAGAAGGCGAACAATGTCCACGTGGCCCTCCCGAGAAGCCAACCAGATTGGAGTCAAGCCTCCCAATCCAACCCTGTCTTTGTCTGCTCCAGCCTCAAGCAAAAATTGCACGATCTCAAGAAAGCCCTGGCGCGCTGCCAGGCCTAAAGGCGTAGTGCCTCCAGGTTTGACACTGTCAATATCAGCACCGGCCTCCAATAACCCCTGCACCACGCGTTTATGTCCGTTGACAATGGCTGCACCAAGAGGTGTGTGGAGGCGCGCAGCTTTGCTGCTGTCAGCACCTGCCTCCAACAACATCTGAACGGTTTGGTTGCATCCTGCGCCACAAGCTGATGTCAGAGGTGTCTCTCCACAGCTTCCAGGATTGTCCACAGTTGCGCGGGACTCCAAAAGCAGTTTGAAAATCTCTGTGTGGCCGTGGAGGGACGCACTCGTCAATGCGCTGCCATCCTGTGCAGGGTCTGCTCCACCCTGTAGAAGCACTCGCACAATCTCGATGTGGCCATTTGCTGATGCCATTGCAAGTGGCGCGTGGTGCCCAGCATCATTCACAGAAGCACCCGCCTGCAGAAGCAAGCAGACGACGTCAGCGTGGCCATTGCTGGAGGCCGCGGCCAGCGCGGCGTCAGGGATAGGAGCCCCAGCTTCCAACAGCAAGCGAACGACTTCCGTGTTTCCCCTTTTGCACGCCCAGAAGAGAGGCGGGTCTCGAAATAATGGGTCCCTGGCCTCTATGCGACGTCTCTTGCTGCGACTCTCAAGATGCTGGATGCCGTCTGGATGCAGCGGCAGCTGCAGAAGCTCCTCAACGAGATGAAGGATGCCGCGGTGAGCAGCATCTGCCAGCTTCATGCACTGCTGTATAGATGCATCGTCTGTCGCATTGCTAAACGGCAGCACTGCGAGTTGCAGGTCAGCCGGTGAGTCCAGTTTCAGCATGTCATCCCAAGTCTCGTGCTTATCCACGAGCCTCTGCCTGAATCTCGTCACTCCACAAATCCCTTGCAGATACCGCTTGAGGCTGCGCACATCTGTTAACTCTGCAACAGGTATTGATGCCACTTCTTGGCCTGCAGCACTCCAAACACGAAGCATCCGGTAAACAATGTCTCCACACGGATGCTACAGTACTATTTACTATTGCTACAATAATAACAAGTACTACTATTTCTACTACGATGTTCATGACTATTCTTACTTTACTGTATACTTGCTATTACTATAATTATGGTTACTACTATTGCCATAGGGGTTGAGGTCTTCGACATGAAGCCACTCAGCGTGAAATGGCAGCTGTGACGATGGATGGATTGGTTTTGCCCACGACTTCGAACAAGCAACCAGCCTGGTTGTTTTAAATGATTTCAGGCATATACCCCATAGGTTGCACCAAAGAGTAAAGTCAGAGGGTATGAAGGACCCTGCGACATTCCCAACACGGACCCAACATCATGCCACAAAAGGAGGCTTAACATGTGGAGAATGGTACACTTGGGGGCATATGCATAGAGAAATAATGGAGCAATCTTGCAGGAATGGTGCGGCTTTGAAGCATTTGGGGGCCAAACCTTGTGGCGTGCTGAAGGTGAAAGGCTGTCAGTTGTCAGGGGGGCCGGAGGCCAAAGCCCAAAGCCGGTTTGGGGTTTAGGGCTTAGGATGGTTTAGGGTTTAGGGGTTTAGGGGTTTAGGGGTTCAGGGTTTAGGGGTTTAGGGTTTTGGGATTTAGGGATTTATGGGTTTAGGGCTGCATCGGCAAACCTGGGATACTCAGACAGTTCAGGTTCTGACCAACGCATCTCCGCGGTGGCGCAAGTAGTGCACCTGCAGACTGTCACAGCGCACGCACTACGCTTCCAAGCAAAAGGACCGGAGCTCCGTCACAAGAGCGGCTGGCCATCTTATGCTGGCTAGTTGCAGCAGAAACGACATCCTAATCATTACCCAAGCACAGCTGGTCCAGTGTCCAAGCTCCAGACCCCAAACCGTCCTAAGCCCGAAATCCAAAGCCATCGTTCTTTTTCAGGTGATACGCTGGAGCACTTGATCTCCGTTCATCAACTACATCACGGGGCTCATCCTAGGCGCAGGCATGTCTTTACCTAACTACAGGATCAACTCAAAAAACATCATCGGAATAAGAATAACATGGGGGCTTGAACAGGTAACCCTATGGCGATACCGAGGCCCGGAAGGCATCGCACTTCACGCGCAGTTACCGCAAATCTTGTTGAGACAATCCCCATCTCGCCTCGTCCTCCACGTCCTCGAAGCTTTTCCAACCTCGAGGGCATGTAAGCCTAATCAATACTGCCTACTTTGGACCCTAGTCTACAAATAGTACTGGTGCCAGCTCTGGGTTATGCGGCTGCTTTGGTTGAGGGAGTTGGGTTTAGCTCCCATGCCCTCGGGCCCTCTTCACTGAAGCTGACAGCATCAAAAACAAGGCCTCCAAGTCCCGGGCACGAGGCTCCTTCCAAATACTCGTCGAGCTCTTTCTCTGCAGAGGCTGGGGGTTCCTTCTCTGCAGAAGCCGGAGGCTCCTTCTCAGCTGAGGCTGGAAGTTCTTTCGCCGCTGCGGCCGAGGCGGCCGGTGGTGAGGCTGGTGGCCTGCGAGACACAAGGGTGTAGGCTCTTAGGAGGCTTCGGTTGTTAGGGCTGGAGTTTCTGGATCCATTTGTTGTGGGTGTTGATACAGGGCTTGGAGGACAATAATGGAGGCGCAAGATGTGGATTTGAAGAGAACTTCTTGAAGCTGGTGCGGGGTTGCTCTAGCCATGCTCTATAACGGCGTCGTAATAACACTCTCAAACCTAAAACATAAATTGCGCTCATGTAGTATCTTCATATAGAATGGGGAAAAAACCCGTTATCGGGCAGTGAAGAGGTTCAATATTGTGGGGGAGCGGATGACTACGTTACATCCCTTGGAGCGAAGAGTTAAAAGCCTCTTTCACGGTCCTGTGTTGCGATGCACATGCTTGAATTCCTGTAGACTGATGACGCCAAGGATCTATATGAGAAACCCAGGGAGGCATTTATAAATGAGTACGAAGCCCTTTTCAGGGTGCGCAATGCCATCACGTGACATTGATATCCTTTTAACTGGCTTCGGCTCCTCCAAACTTGTTCAGGACTGCTTCCAGCAGGAACCACTGGGTATCCCTTCGGATGTCTGCAACCCTTTTGAGAAGCAGCTAGACTAGGATCAGATCCCCATGCGCGTGAAACCCCTCAGCCTGCCTCCCTGAGCGAAGCAAGTGTCTCCAACTGGCAAACCCTGCAGATAGCTAGATCCAACCCTTCTCCGTAGGCATCGACACAGCCGTGATAAAACAACCACTGCGACCTGCTTCTACTTCGGCTCGATTTTGTGCCTGCTCTGACTCTTCCTACAGTGCAAGCGCAGAACCCTTCCCACAGTGCTACGACTTCTGCTTACCTCCTGTTAATACATCGGGATGTCCATATCTAGAGGGCGTCAATGCAGACCCGAATATTCTACGATCCTCCTGATTGCAGGGACCTCCAAACACGGGGACCCTAGTTCTGGCCAGACCCTTCTGTTCCAAATAAGCCCTATCCGTATCACACCACTTTCCATTGTGTTTTCCATGTGCTTCTCTGTTTGCCGATAGCATCCCTAAACCCGAAATAGAAGTTTCCATTTAACTGTCCATGTTCTTTTCCATTTGATTCCCAATCATTGTGCGTCAAATACCCCACACCCTAAAGAACTCTGTAATCCAATTTACAGTCTCTGTTGCATGGCCTTTCTTCAGGCTCGGTTTCCATTGGCTTCAGCTCGCCGTCGTCCGACATGTTGTCCAAGGTGCGCGTGTGTGCCGCAAGAGCTATGCAAGAACAAATCCTGAAGGACCACACAAAGTGCTGCCGTCATCTAAGCCCGGCAACTTGTCTGCCTGGACCTGAAATGCAGATTCAGGATATGTATCATATGCTATATTGCTTATATACAGCATTGATATGTCTCATTCCTGTTAGTACTACTATTCGGCCTGCAGCATGTAGAGTGCAAGGCCTTCCCAAGCTGAATTGGACCAAGCAGCGCACCGAAGAAAAGTTCAGGATGCACTTCAACCGGGTCTCTCTCAACCAGCTCACGTATCTACACCGCGACAAAACACACTATCAGCGTGCCTCTGTGAGACTTCCTACAAAACCGAACATTGTCGTGGACTCCCAAAACCACACCGAGCACACCCATCATGTACTTTACCCAGCTCCTGCACAAAAGTTGACCTAGAAGCTCTGCTGACACAGCCTCAAGTCTCGGGAGTTCGAGCAATATTGCTCATGTCAACCTGACATCTCCGAGAACGCGGGGAATATGATGTAGGTCTTCCCCGGCTTCAACAACGTCATGTTCTTGAAGAGTATGCTCGAAAGAGCCGTAGTTTTGCAGACAGGAAAATTGCGTGAGGGTGTTTCACGTGTGCCTTCAGCAAGCTCCTAGTCTTTGAGTTTCAGGCTTTTAGTGAGCAAGGCTGTAATTTTGTTTGGCATCCAGAGGAAACAACATTTTCATTTAGATCAATAGAAATAGAGAGAGAGAGGGAGAGAGAGAGAGAGAGAGAGACAAAGAGAGAGAGAGAGAGAGAGAGAGAGACAGAGAAGCCGCAAATGAAGAGCTTCAAGGCAACTTCTGTTCACGTTTTCCTCTGCTGTCGCCGCCGTTCGGCGGAGCAGGTGAAACAGCTTGGCAGCTGGCTTCGCCGTGCCAACCCTCTAGGGTTATAGTCTCCCTTAAGTAGGTAGAATGTGGGGCATATGGGGATCTTATTGTAATATACCCAGACCCATATTCTATCTACTTAAGGGGGACTACAGGGTTCAGGAGTTGTGATTAGGGATGTATAGGGGAATGGAAAATGAAACGGCACATGACATGGAAAGCTGGGGCTGCATAGAGATTTCTGGGCTGAGGGTTGTCAGGGTTGTCGGTAGAGAAAGAAGGAATGGAAAAGAAGTTGGAAACCACTGTTTAGGGGTTCAAAGTTAAGGTAGGGATAATTTTTAGGGCTTCGGGAAATGCAAACAACATGGAAACTAGCAACAAACAACTGATGACATGCGGGGAAGTGTCCAGATCACAGATTAAAGGACCCAAATGATGCTTGTCACAATCCCTTTGATTTCATGGTGGCTACCCAAGCTTGTTCCCTCGTTATGTTTGTCACGGGCTTGTCCCGCGCATATCTCTTGTCGAAATTCTTCGCCGGATTTCGCACATGCACGACAAGCAATAATCCACAAACCACAATCTAATTAATGAAATTTGATGATCGGCAAGCAGGGCTCTGATGTTATGTGGACTGCACAGCGGATATCCAAATCTTACTCTTAGCCTTTCTGTTGGTGAAGATTCCTCATCCTAATCCTAAGCCCTTGCGTCTTCCTGAAGCCCTATCTCTTCCCCAGCGAGCTGCCCTGCGTGTTGCCCAGTGATGGCGTGCCTGGAGCACAGCTTGTGGCCAGGATCTCGGGACTTGGGACGCGGTGGTTGTGCAATGTTTTTGGTATGATTAGCACGACCCTGTGGAAGCCATTCAAACAAGCATGCCAAAGCAGGAATAAATGCCACTGCCTCAAGGCTCTGTCCTAAAGAACCATAGCTAGGTGGCATGTACTTCGTCACATCGCATACCCTCAAGAAGAAATGTCTAGCACTGTGTCTAGCACCGCGGGCCTTCAGACTCCAAATGAAGTCTGAGCACGTTGCAGGGGTACAACGCATGCTACTGAACAGAACGACAAAAGACATAAGACTTCACAACCGTGCCGCACCCACATCGACCCCACATACTGCAAGACTTGAACTCCTGCAGCTTCACTTGTATATCCTGCATGCCTCCGCAACTTCACACAGCCGTGTTAAGCTGAAGTCTTCACAAGAAGGTTCTACTCGACTTCACTAAGCTGTGGTTTCAGCATGGGTCTCCTAAGCCTCGGGATGCTAAGAGGAAGTCTTAAATGCTGAGCTACACAAAGTCTAGAGTCCCCCTTAAGTAGATAGAATGTGAGGTACATGGTGATCTTAGTATAACACCATATTCTATCTACTTTAGGGGGACTATACTCTCCTTGCTTCACCCCAAGATCTCGAGAACTTCCAGGGACAGCTGTCTGCCATACATATTGAAGGGGTAAATTTCCCAAATTATGGAGCATCAAATGGACAAGAACATGGACAATGAAATGGAAACTGGGGTTTAGGGTTTGGGGTTTAGGGATATTACCCCAATGATGGAGCATCAAATGGAAAATGACAAGGAAATCGTAGGTCCCTCTAAAGGGATATATAGGTATATCCCCCAATAGTGGAGAATCAAATTGAAAAAACATGGAAAATTAAATGGAAACTGGGTGTATGTAGAGGTTACCTTTGGTTAACTGGGCATGAAGGAATGGAAAAGAAAATGAACAGTACTATAGGGTTATTGTCCTCAGAAAAACTCTAGGATGATTAAGCTCAACATCCTGCAGGACCACAAGCACTTAAACTTTCGAACTCTAGCCCCCCTTTAGTAGATAAAATCTGGAATTCCCCAATGTCATAATACTATCCCCATATACCCCATATTCTATCTACCTAAGGGGGCTATACCTTCGAACTTGTGGTAGTCATGTTCAATGAGGCCATGACCCTAGACCCTAAGCCCCAAACTCAAACCCTAAGAGGGCATGTGTGCGAGCTTCAACAACGGGACTAGGCAAGCCGGCCAACCAGCACCTGACTACATTTCAAAATGAACGCCTTCCTGACTGCCTCTTCAGAGATAAAGTAGTATACCGCTTCTCTAGTTCGTCTTATTCCCAGAAAACCCCATAATCTTGAGCCAAAACCCTAAACTCTCTCGAACCTACACGAAGCTAAGCTTGGAGCTGCGGCTCTTGCGCATGCTCTTCTGCATGGTCTTTTGCATCTCCTCCGCTGGGAGAGCCGAAGTTGCGGCAGGCTGAGGTGAGTTATAGTCTAAACTCCTAGTATCCCACGTAATAACCCCGATTATTGGGTGTAGGGCTTAGGATTCAGGGTTTAGGGCTTATGGGGTCTAAACTCCTAGTATCCCCTCAACAACCCCTACAGTGGTCCCCTATATAATCAAACATATAACCCCTTTAAGGAGTTTAGATTATGGCCCAGGTGGGTTGTAGAGTCCCTGAAATTGGTGATGCCCAAGACCACTTGAGAGAGCAATGATATTATCCCAATAAGAGCCCCAATATCCCTATATAACCCCCATATAATCCCTATATTCGCCCCATATAATATAGTAGTTTCCATGTTCGTTTCCATTATCCCTATATAGCCCCAACATTATACCCGATTATAATCCCAACCCTATAAATCCCCCCTAAACCCTAAACCCAATAAAGGCTTCAAGATGTTCTGTGATGGATGCCTCTCGGGGTTCACTGCCTGAGGCCGCAAAATCTCCTACTGCAGTTTTTTCCCCCGAAGGGTTATATGCGGGGTTAAAGGAGTTATACAGGGAGAATGGAAAAGAAAATGGAAACTACTATATAGTACATTGGGGTTATATAGGGATGATGAATACTATTTAGGGTTTAGGGTTCAGGCATGCGGTCTCTAGAGCCGAGCTCAGGCACCCACTACCAAACCATCTGCATGGCAGTGCAACATGACGACCAGTGGAGACACAGAGCAGTCTAAGCTTTGTAGATCCCGGGTCTGGCGCCCTGAGCATTGTGCCTAAAGGTTTAGGGTTTAGGGTTAACGTTTTGACGTTTAGGGTCCTTAAAAAGGGAGAGATCTAGAGCTCTTTTCGACGTCTGATCCACAGAAAGCAGCAATGCAAAATCTCATCGGGACACGAAGTTGCTTATCTCAACTACTCGAAGTCCTGCATGACCTTATTAAAATGCGAAATTACCATGATTAGGTTCCAACGTATCGAATACTTAGGGTCATGCAGGATTTTTGGTGTCCACCGTATGTTCAGACATAACGTAGAGGCTTCGACTCACGGACTCGAGGGCAGTGAGCCCACGACGTTGACGCGCCAATGCGCACATGACTTGAAAATGAGTGTCGAATCTTCTTTAATGAAGATGCCCCCAAAAATGTGTCAGGGATGCCTCTTACAGAGGATCAGGCCCGATGATGGAAAAGGGCCCGCATGATGTGTTTGGATTTTGGGCGCCGGCAGAGGTCAGCCTATCCCTTTTAAATCGACCACCAGCTTCAGAACCATGCCCAATTTTCCATTTCTCCAACGCCCCTGTTGATATGGAGGCTTTGCACAAACAGCAATTAGAAAAATGTATATAACGTGCCTGGCGCTGCACCTCGTTTGCCAGCTCCTGCACAGAGACAGCTGCAAACACTTAGAAGCAAACAGAAGTCTTCAACTAGTAGTGGCCTCGCGTATGATGTAGCAGTTCCTCATATCTGTGCGCCTGGTTGTTTTTATGTTCCTCTGACGGATTGTCTATGGCTTTGCTGTCTAAAGCCCCGCTGTTGACCCAGGCTCGGATGAGCATAGGCTGAGGATGAAGAATTAGCAGCACCTGCTCAATTCAAAACTTAAAAAAACGAAGCATGGGTTCCCCCACTACCCCCCATTTTGTATGCTACCCCGGTAGGTCTCCCGTAAAATGCCCTCAATAAGATCTAGCTATTACTAGATCGTCCTAGTTCAGGGGGAAGCTTATAATAGCAGTTGGGAATCCATCA
Organism: Symbiodinium pilosum; assembly: GCA_905231905.1. Lineage (NCBI taxonomy): Eukaryota > Dinophyceae > Suessiales > Symbiodiniaceae > Symbiodinium > Symbiodinium pilosum. The sequence goes on from CAJNIZ010008337.1 coordinate 12,409, forward strand.
TTGAAGGGGCAATGGGGTGGAGCAGAGTTGGAGAATCTTGTACATCGTCTGCATGTTACATGTTCTCATTTGCAACACTGTTATGGATTCAGCTGGAAAGATGCCCAGAAAGGCTTCTCTAAGAAGGAGCCGCGTTCGAGTGCAACTTCGCATCGCGATGAACCCCACCTGCGGTTACATCAGCGCATTTGACACTCTGGCAAAACCTAGTTCCAAATTCGGGATAACAATAGACTTGTGATTTGCATTCCTTACTAGGCTATAAGATGACAACAAAGTAATCATTGGTTTTCAACACATACCCAGTAAAGGAGGTAGTGCAGATTGTACCTGGCAACAGACGATGTCAAGATGTGAGGCTCACTTCCAACGTTCCCTTGATTGGAGGTCATGTTGCTGGACCAAAATTATGCAGGGCTTAAATAGGGTTTATCTGGGGACTATGGTTTAGGAATTACTGCTTAGGGGTTAGTGTTTTGGCTAAGATGCATCAAGGTTTCACTTTCACTGTAGGCTCTTTGAAGCTCACAATCTATGCCCTATAGATTCTCAGGTTGGACTCGAAATCTAGACGCCAAGCCGCTGAAACATTATACAGTTTAGGGTTTATAGGGTGTAGGGTACCCCAAAACCCAGAATACATAAAGTTCTCAACTCCGCACCCGGAACCCATGAGCTTTAGCAAGCCCTCGAATCCCCAAAGGTGGAACCTCCTGGAGGCCGGTGCAACCACGTGGGCACAGTAGGGCCTGTTGCTTGGGGTTTAGGGTTTAGGGTTCAGGGTTCAGGGGTCAGGGTTTAGGGTTTAGGGGGTTTTGGGGTTAGGGTGTTTAGGCGTTCTCAAAGCATTCCGTGTGCAACCTGTAATGAGGATTGGGGTTCCTGAGCGAACCCCTGCTTTCAGAAATGCCCATGTGTGCTGTCATTCCGCTGTTGGTGTTGTTGCAGATCTTCTCCATAAGCCTTACACCATAATGACCCATGTTGTTATAGCTGTCATGGTGTGATGGTGGCCCCCTAACTAAGCAGCCCTAAATGATGAATAACCGTCGTCGTCGTCGGCGGCGGCGACGGTGCGTCGTGGTTGTGGTTGTGGTTGTGGTTGTGGTTGTGGTTGTGGTTGTGGTTGTGGTTGTGGTTGTTGGTTGTTGTTGTTGTTGTTGTTGTTGTCGTTGTAGTCGTTGCTGTCGTTGTTGTCGTTGTTGTTGTTGTTGTTGTTGTTGTTGTCATCGTCAGCGTTGTTGTTTGTTGTCGTCGTTGGCGTTGGCGTTGTGGTTGTCGTTGCTGCTGTTGTTGTTGTTGTTGTCGTTGTTGTTGTTTGTAGAGCTGGGCTTGGGCTTGCTCACATGATGAATATCACTCCACGAGAATGCCAACAATCACCATTTGCAGCCATCATCTGGTATGTTTTTTCTGCTTCGCTTGCGCTGGCCACTCCCCAAAATAAACGTAGAACTGCAAAAGGGGCGACACTGTGATCACTGTCGTGCTACACGGGGTCTGCGAGTTGAAAAAGGCGTCCTGAAGCCTCCCTAGAAAATAAAAAGACAACTCTACACCGCACGGCTTGGGATTAAGGCATGAAGGCCTTGGCACTGCCTGGGCTCTTGGAGGAAGCAGTCAAACGTCATATGTCCAACATGTTGATGATCTCTCTTGAACGTAGGAACTGAGAACTGAGAAGACCTGTATCTATCAAGTCTGCAACCTTTCTAGCCCTGACAATAACTTCTTTAAAACCTTGAACCTAAACCCTAAACACTGGCAGGGGAGTGAGTGTCCAGCTCTTATGACGTGACATCAAAGTTGGTTCCAGACCCTTACAAGCATAACCGATTATCTAACCATATCATCGCCTCTACAGAAGGGCAAAAGCGGGCAAACTACTACAACGCAAAAACATCGCACTCTGCTGGAAAAGTCTCACTGGTTGTTAGTATGGAATGGAGGACTGGCCGGTATAGCCCTCACTTGCATAGTAGTGTTCACAGTGTTTGTTTTCATTCGTTCCCTCCTGCGAACCCTAAGCCGTATACATCCCTGTACAACCGCAGCTTCCATTTCGTTTTCTATTGTTTTTCTGAATTTTGACTTTCCTATAGATCCTTATAAATCAGGATACAACACCCATACAGACATATATGTATATCACTGAATTATGTTATATACCCTTATGTTCCAAACCCTCAACCCCAAATCCCAAGCCCTAAACCCTAAAACACTAAGCCCTATAGACACTGCACACATATCCAGAAGAATACGAGGGCCTTGGCGCGCAGGGCCCGCATTGCCGTGCCTTTTACAACGCCTGGCATCAGAGCCCTTCATACTACTCTTATTTTATTATTACCACTACTACTACCAATAATAGTAATACTACAACAACAACAACTACT
>CAJNIZ010008338.1:0-12857 GCA_905231905.1 Symbiodinium pilosum
AGTCTCCAAGCGCCGGAACCTTCGGGCCATGAGAAGAAAAGGCGAAACTACTGTTTAGGTTGGGTACTGCCCCCACCCAGTAACAGTCTATATTAGGGGTCCTATTAAGGGCTATACATAACTATATTATAGATATTATCCAACTCTTACCGAGTGGGGGCAGTACCCAAGGCTTAGGTCAAGGGTTTCAGGCTTGTACCCTTAGGGTTGTACCCCTGGATCTTGGGATCCTTTTCAAGGGGCTCTAGGGTCCCACTATTGAAAATACAAATATAGGTTGACCCCAAAGTATAAGTAGGGTTATGATCCAACTAGAACTCGTCACTAAGTCCCATGAATCTCCAAGTAGCCACTCCTGCGGATGCTACCCAAGGGGTTCACCCAATAGTGTTTAGGGTTTTAGTGTTTAAAGGGTTTAGGTTTTCAGAGTTTTAGGGTTTTATTTTTTTGGCCTTGGGGGTTTAGGGTTCAGAGGGTTTAGGTTGCTTTTCAGGAGAAACATGGCAACTTGTGCGTTTCTCTTGGGTTGGAACCCGAGGGTCCGGAGTAGGAACCCAAAAATACAGCGAGTAAAACCTCGGGTTAAGGGTTTAAGGCTTATCTCTTGCTTTGAACCCTTTATCCTTTCCTGTTGCTTGGGTCCACTTCCAGAGCACCATTGCCTATATCCTGTCCCCCACAGGACAAGCCCAAACCCGAAACCCTGAACCCTAAACCCTAAACATGCCCGTTCCTGTTTCTGATTCCCTGAAGCTACCAGAAGCCCCGGGGATGCAAAAAGTCTCCCAAGAGGTGCTTAAAATGTGCCCAACTTGCTTAGCCCATAGAAGAACCTTAAACTTTTTGGGCTAGGGTTTAGGGTTTAGGGTTTAGGGCTTCTTTTTTGAGTCTCTATGATAAGGTTTAAACTTGTTAAAGCCCTGGGCATGGGGGAAGAGAGCCAATAGTAGCAGAGGCTTCCCTATCCAGGGCTCTCCTGTGAAGAGCCTCCACTTGGAGGTCCATTGTACTCATAACCTACTTAGTAAATGTAGTTATAACACAATTATATCTAGGGTAACTGTAGTTATGGGACTTATATTTAGGTTATAACTACAGTTACTAAGTAGGTTATAAGTACAATGGACCTCCAAGTAGAATGAGGTTTCAAGAAGTTCTGCCTGGGCTCTCCCCCAAAGAAGGAGGAGTCTGTAAACATGATTTTGAGAACTTACCCTGTCTTTTTGATGCGAGGAGCTAGAGGGTACACGCCCAGCAATAGCTGTTTTCGCCATCTCAGTAGAATCGGAAGCCTTGGTTAAGGGTTTGGGGCGGCAGAGAACAACAGTGTATCAAAGCATATAAACCTCATATGGTTTGAAATGGCTATTTAACCTTAGATCGCCATATATGACGATATGGGGATTTCCCTAATTTCATGATAAATGCGGATTGCCATAATTTCGAAGGGTTCCTATCATAATACGGATCCTATATGAATTTCCCTCATTTGCAGAAGAGTAATGTAGACCAAGTTCCACAAGCAAGTCATAAAGGACCTCACACCCAATCCCCAACTGGCGGCTTGTCAGGAAAGTTCTCTCAAGCTGGTTATAACTTAATGTAGACCCCTGATTACTAAACCCCCTCCTTTAAAGAGCTTTAATATTAGGGTCCCGAATCCCTAAACCCTAAACCCTAAACTCCCTGTTAAGGGGAGAGGGTTTATGACTTAGGAATCTGCATTCGCCTATGCCCAATGGAAAACCCTACGCCGCGAATTTCCATCCCTGAGCCCTAGGGTTTAGGGTTTAGGGTTTAGGGTTTAGGCTATGGTCCCAAACCCTGAACGTCCAGACAAGCCCTAGCCTTAAATCGTAACCCCGACATCCTAATCCCTCGAAACTTGAACCCTAGAACAAACCCTAGCCCCTGCACCCCAAACCCAACCCCTTAACCCTGAACCCGAAACTCCTCAAATTCTTAGCACGCCCAAACCCTTACTGGGATATATAACTACATGTATGAGCCCGAGATATCCTCAAATTACCCCAAATGGACATTTAAACCCCAACCCCTCAACCCTAGTCTGAAAACGAACAGAAAAACAGCTAAACCCTGAACCCCAAGAAGTAGCTTCCATTTTCTTTTCCATTATTATACAACCCCCATATAACCCCTATCTAACCCTTATAATCTCCTATATAACCCCTACATAACCCCCTATAAAACCTTCGTAGAACACCTAAAAAACCCTAAATCCTACACCCTAAACCCTAAATCCTAAACCCTGAACCCCAAATTCCTGTAAGGCCCGTTCGCCTTGCTTGCCTGGTCTGACCGAAGAGGGACCTTGGACCGCGCGGGTCTGGAGACTTGGTCTTTGGATGGCTTACTTGGTGTTGGGGGTTTAGGGTTTATTGTTTTAAGGGTTGAGGAGTTTAGGGTTTAGGATTTAAGGGTTTAGGATTTAGGTTTCAGGGTTTAGGGCTTAGGGTTTGGGGTTTAGGGTTTAGGGCGGAACTTGGGAACTTGTAATTGGGTTGTCATTGCAGTTTCCAACCAGGCCTCAAGTACCCTGGACCTTGACGTGGACGGCTGAGGGCTTGGAAGGGTTTTGGGTTCAGCGTTGAAGGTTTTGAGTGCGGGCTTGGAGGCCTGTGGTTGAAGATGCGGGTTGGGAAGCTTAGGGTTGAGGGCTGCAGGCTTGTTGTTGAGGGAAGGGTATACCAGGCCGAGGGTCGAAGAAAAAATCACAAGGAAAAGTTTCCGTGAACCTCAAACCCCAAACCCATGAGGGTTTCGGGTTTAGGGCAATTCTTGAGGCTTCTACTCCGAGTTGCATATAGCGTTACATACCCTTATGCAATGCATTTATACACTCTTCCTTCTTCAGCCCGCCTGAAACTTGTACAAGAAGTCCAGTCCCCTAGTCAACATTAAACCCTAAACCCTGAACCTGAAACCCTGAACCTTAGGACTGCGACAACACTGCCTCATAAGGAGGAATCCAACCTGACTGTTGATCTAGGTACCTCAGTAGCACCCTTTTTCCCTTTTTGTTTTGGGGTCTCCTTATTAAAGCTGAACATTAGGGATTATGATTATGGGCTTACTGGGGAACCTAGTGATTGAGTCAGGATCTGAATCTGTTGGGGGGTTGGGGGTAGGTTTGGGTACCAACCTCTCTATGCGGCTATGTACTACAGCAAATACATATCTCAACCAAGATTTTTGTTAAGTGAGGTCTTCGTCCAAAATATAGCATAGAAGCCTGCTGTCAGATCCTTCCAGGCAAGTTAGATTTACGGGCTTATGTCCGATCATTCCGAGCAAGTTGTATTTACGCCTACATCACCCTTGAAATTACCAAGGTCCTCATACAGTGGATATTGAAAATCCTGCCTGTCCCTGCGTGCCTTGTAACTTGGGGAAAGGTGGGGACTTCCTAGGGGTGGGGGTTGGTCCTTAGGGCGGAGTAGTACAGTCCCCCTTAAGTAGATAGAATATGGGGTATAGGGGGATCTTAGTATCATATACAAAACAAAGCCATCTTCTATCTACTTACGAGGGAACATAAATCTCCACATGAGGTATTGGTTTACGAGAACATGGGGAAGAAGGGCTTCGTGTTGAACGCCAATTTCACGGAGCTGGCAGAAGCGGCGGGCTTCACACTTGCAAAAGGGTCCCTGGGCTTCTGCAAGACTTCATAATCCCCTCCCCCTACAGATAAACCCTCTACCCCCCTGATATTGAATATATTCCCAATATATCCTGATATGTTACGTTGTGGGAATATTGAATATAAGCGGGGGTGAGGGGCTTTAATATTAAGGGGAGGGGACAGGTTGTTTAGGGTTGTACGGCTTAGGATTTGGGACCTTGTTTAGGGTTCAGGGATTGGGGTTTACGGTCTGGGGATTAGGGTTGACAAGCCTACACAATCCTTCAAAGGGGTATACCTCTTTGGAAGAAGTGCTCATATCTCTATCAGTTCCGCCCTCCCGGAGACTTAAAACTATGAAGCTCCTCAGCTGCTCTGATCCCTCTGCCGTGGTCTACGGGCACCCCATTAAGAGTTTAGGGTTTAGGGCTAAGGGTTCCCCAGAAACCAGAGGATCCCTCAGGGCGCCTTATGTCAAGCAATCCTAAGTTGGGACCCCCCACCCTGTAATAGTGGTATAGTCCCCCTTAAGTAGATAGAGTATGGCTTTGGGTATATTATAACAAGATCCCCATATACCCCATCTTCTATCTACTTACAGAGGACGATATACTAGGTGCATAGAGGGCCTTGCTACTATCCCCAGTATCCTTTGCGGTCACTATTACTGGGTGGGGTCTCCACCTGCAGCAACTCGGACATCTTCTTGTCCTACTGGGGGTTCATGCGACCTACCCTAAACCCTAAACCCCAAACCCCAGTAACTCACCCAAAGCCCTTTAATCGGACACGTTTACAGGTCACTCCAGGATAGCGCTCTCATTCATAAGTAGTGAGTCGAACTCATGCATTTTGAAGCATCTTACACTCAAATCAATAAACATTTAGGGATTTAGGGTTTAGGGGTTTAGGGGTTTAGGATATAGGGGTTTAGGGTTTAGGGGTTTAGGGTTTAGGGGTTTAGAGTTTAGGGGTTTCGGCCAGACCCTAAATCCCCATACCAAAGAAAAAGATGCTCGGCTGTGCGTGAGGCGACTGTTGCTCAGCGCTTTTTGTTGCAAGACGGCCAAAGTAGTGGTGAAAAAACTGTATACCTTGGGTACTGCCCCCCCCCAGTAACAGTCTATATTAGGGGTCCTATGAAGGGCTATATATAACCATGCTATAATTATTATCCAACTGTTACTGAGGGGGGCAGTACTCAACTTATACCTTCATGTCGGAACCCGACAACACTAAACCTTAATTATCTCTACACCTTGAAGCCTTCAGACCCTAATGTCCAAACCTCGAAACCCGAAAATTCTAAAACCCGCCGTCACCAGATCCCAGGAAGTCTCCGTCAGCATTTCTTCAACTGGACACAGATAGCGCAAAATCCCTAACCGTTTTTGAGTTACACACTGCAGGGCAATTTAGCGGGAGCTCAACCAAGCTCACCCCTACTCCTTTTTGTTTTTCAAACCCTAAACCCTAAACCCCTTGGCTCAGGGGAAGCTGGGCAAATTATCGCCACCTTACCCGACAGTGATTTGGGGTTTAGGGTTTTGGGGAACACCACCCCCAATGGTCGTTTGCGTGGAGGTGACAACAGAAGGAGGGAGTTACCATGTAGACAGATCATAAGCCCTCTATCCTCACTAAAATTTATCTACCCTCTCTCTACAGTTCCCACGTACGTAGCCCCGTCCTGTAGTTGCTCCTAATTTATCATTGGGTCCGCGTGCGGGGTTGTTAGGAATGAGGTAGGAAGATATGGGGATTCCGCAAAATTAAGGATGCTAATTTGGGTGTCGCCGTTTTAAGGATAGTATATTGGGGTTATACTGGGGTCCCCTGTTTAGGGAAACTACCATATAACAAAGGTTTTAGGCTTAAGGCTCAGGGTTATAGAGTTCACGGTGGATGCCTGGTCAGTTCATTAGTACTCCGGCCCCCTTCAAATTTACAAGCCATGTAAGGTCTTGTTTGAGTTTGAAGTGATTTTGGGAGCCACGCGGTTTGGGGTTTAGGGTTTAGGGTTTCTTTGAAGAAGTTGTGTTAGGGGTATATAGCTTAGAGACACATAAAAACTGGCGGTCCTTTCTTGGGAGATCCCTACAGTAAGGCAGCTAACATTTTGGGATCTGTATTGGGGACCCTTATTTGCAGTGCTCGTTGAGATTTCCTGCTTCCAAGGCGAAGGTTCCGTTTTTCGTTGCGATCTCCCTGCAAGTAAGTATTTCTAAATGGTCCTGCTTTTATGGGAGCACTAGAACAAACCCCACAACCCTAAACTCTATACAGATCCCTATATACTCCTAGGTGACCCCTCCACAGCCTAAACTTTGTTCATGTCCCTATACTCCTATATGACTCCCATATTATGGCAGTTTCCCTAAATAGGGGGGACCCCAATATAATGGCCGAGAAGTGGACCTCTTGAGGTTTGGGGCTTATTCTGCTCTGAGCAGTGCGGGCCTGGCGGTCACAGTCACTGAGCCCGAGGCGAGTGGAGACCCCTAGCTCTCTGGCTATGATGAGTTCAGGTAGGGCTTTTGGGTTTTAGGGCTTTAGGATTGAGGGCTTTAGGGTTTTAGGATTCTAGGTTCAGGGCTTTAGGGTTTTTAGGGTTCTAGGGTTTTAGGGTTTAGGGTGTAGGGGTCTACTTGGAGGCCTTGGAAATTGATGAACCGAGCTTATTCGTTTACTTCTTGTCCCATTACTTTGGGCTTACGTCGATTACTCCATCTATATGTTGGCTTACAAACTGAGCCTCATCGACCACTAAGTACATTGCTTATACTCCCATCCTCCTGTGCGGTCAAGGAGCTCAGGCACGGCGCGACGGCAATCCCCAAGTCCTAAACAAGGCCCCTTTGGGGCAATAGTTATACGTTGGGATTGTAGGAGGCCTTGGGGATCTCTGTAGCAGACTAAATGAAGCTGTAAGCCCTACACGCAAGACCCTGCGTAGCGTATATTTCGTAGTTTCCCAAGATAAGGTTCCTCGACCACCCCCCAGACTCGAGCTCAGAATGGGCTACCTTGTGGCTGTCCTCCAAAAGGGGTTCAAAACCAAGGATAGTTTAAAGCGACACCTCATCCTAAATGGTGGCTTATATAGGGAACGTACCAAACTGGCTTTAATTGGGTATTGATTTTTTCTACGTTGCCCTGTAAACCCCAAGGAAACACCCTCAATATTGGAGTACTACACTTTAATACTTGTTTTTTGGTTCCTAGGTTCTTATTATAACAACTTATACCTAAAAAGTCTATACCATTTTTTCTGCGGTGTACTCCAAACCCCTAGACCCTAAACCCTGAACTGTTTGAGGGGAGGCCGGGGAAGGTAGATGGCATTTACTCGCACGGGATTTCTTTGCAGCGGATTCCCTCCGAAAGTATGGAGGTTCAACCATGCTCCGTTTTGGTGGTTTAGGGTTTAGGGTTTAGGACTTAGGGTTTAGGCTTTTTGGCTCATGATCTTCGGCCTGAGTCGAGAGCAGCAAGAGGTTTCTTGAAGTAGGAGTACTTGTTGAAGGGTTGTGCTAGGACTCTGAAGGCATACATAAGCCATAATCTAAACTCCTTAAAGGGGGTTATATAGGGGAGTATTATCGGGGTTATTAAGGGGGCTACTAGGAGTTTAGACTACAGCTCACATTGGGTCAATGGCGAAGAAACCCTAGGGCTATACCGGATTTCTAGATTGATTCCAAAGGTCCTTGAAAGGAATTCTGCTCGAATGGGATCCCCGAAGCTAAGCCCGCAAACCCTATAGCCCTAAACCCTGAACCCTAAAGCCTAACCCTAGACCCTAAACCCTACACCCCAAACCCTAATCAGACCCTACGACCCTATAGAATCCCTTATAGAACCCCCTTTCAGGAGTTTAGACTGTAGCTCACATAACATCTAACCCTAAACCCTAAACCCAAAACGACCCATGATCATCCAACCTCCCCAAATTTTCAACAGGGTCTAAGGTATGGGTTCAGGTTTTAGGGGTAGATGTTATGTGAGCTATAGTCTAAACTCCCGAAAGGGGGTTCTATAAGGGATTCTATAGGGTTTTAGGGTTTAATTAAAGTTGGGTTATATAGGGAGTAGTACAGGGGAGTATTATAGGGCTGACTAAGGGGCATACTAGGAGTTTAGACGGAGCTGACTAAGGGGATGCTAGGAAGTTAGACTATACTCATGTCACCAGTAGATTGGGCGCTCCACCCAGGACACTAACAGTGATGTTAGGGCCTAATAACAAATATCATGGTGCCATATTCCTTAGGTGAGTATAGTATAGGATAGCTCAAATAGAGGTAGATTTGCAGTAGGCCATTAACCCGAAACCCTAATGGGGACCATAATTACAGCTACAGTTTGCCGTAAAGCAGAAACCGGGATCATGACAAACCCGCAGAGCGTGGTGGGGCTTCGCATCGGAATGTATGGAAGTTGTTCAGGGTTTAGGGCTTGAGGGTTTAGGGTTTAGCATGGTTCTTTAAGAAATAGGGCTACCCCAAAACTGGATCAATGTTCGGGATCCTTTATACTTTTTGGGGTATGGGATTCTTCATATTTATGTAAAAAGGATCCGTTTTTTTTCTCCATAGGGTAATGTGGGCTAAGAAAATTGACCCCAACTGTCATGATCCTTGTTAAAAGCAACCGCCAAACCTGTGGTTTATGGAGACCTCAGTATCGACTTATTAGCTTACATGTGGGAAGAAACTACCCTAAACCCTAAGCCTACTTACATTCCCCCTGACTCGGCAAATATATAGCTTCCAGGAATATGGGACTGGGTCTTGAGATTTAGGGGTTTAGGGTTCAGGAGTTTGCGGTTTTAGGGTTTAAGGTTTTGCGGGGTTTGGAGTTTAGGGTAGTTCCTTCGTCCCATGAACCTCTATGGACATGATGGGTCCTCAGAATTACGCAGAGCCATCCTGTCTGGATTTCCTCTACGCTCTAATCTGTGGTCGACGGCAACCCAAAATCCTGCGCCGAGCGCCAAAAATCCTGGACCTCAAGCTTTGTGGGAGGCTCTAAACCCAAAACCCTAAACCCTATAGTCCCCCTTAAGTAGATAGGATATGGGGTATATGGGGATCCTATTAGATAATATCCCCCAAGCCATATTCTATCTACTTAAGGGGGACTGTAAACCAGAAGCCCGGAACCATCCCGAACTCTAATGCCCAAAGAGACCCTCGGGGTTTCTACATATGGTTACTGTTAGGGCTGGGCAATTTAAAAGCCCTAAATGGTGGCTTATATAGGGGAATAGTACCAAAATGGCCTTAAATGAAGAATTGAAATTATTCTAAATGGGTTTCTTCAAGAGATTTAGGGTTTAGCGTTTACTACCTTATGTACCTTGGACCCGACACCCTAAACCCGAGACCTTATGCCGAGTTTCGTCTACACATTCGTGTACAAGCATGGGAAATGGTCTTTCTTGCGTCGCTTGGGCGGCAATGAGTCATTCGCAGTGGCGCACACAAACCCACATTCCCTAAAGGATCAAAAACAAACCTCCAAGTGATCCCCCAGTTAGGTTCTCTGATGTAGTGCCAGACTCATTTTTTGAGGGCTCCATCTGTTGGATCCTCTAGGGTGTCTGGGACAGTGGTTTAAGGCGAAGGCATTAGCTTCTAAGCCCAGGCCCCAACCACCCCCATCCCAGAGGTTCTAAAAGGGGAGTGATCTAAAGGTCCTTTCTAGAAGGTATCTGGGATCCTATTTACCATGATGGCCGTTCTGAGTTGAGGGTTTAGGGCTTTAGAGTTTTGATCAACTACCAGATCTTTGTTAAAACATGCTTGGTTCGGGTCCTGCACCCTAAAGCGTGCGGCTTCCAAGGCCCACTCTAATAGTCAAGCAGAGTTTGCAAATTCCTGAAAATATATAACGCTGAGCCTCACGGTTTTGGGTTTACGCGGTGTCGCGCTGGCTTTAGTGTATAGGGTTTAGGGTTGAATCCCCTCCCCACAATACTAAACCCTGCACTGTTAATCATAGACCTTCCCCAATTCTCCGAACGATTGTCGATATTCAGCTTCCCAAGCGACCATTAAGGGTGCACATGGGGGTCCGTCTGGAAGTTTAGTGTAGTCCCTCATGAGTTCCCAATAGGACCCCATGTTCATCAATTATATCAGAAACATTGATGACATCTCACAAGACACCCAAGACAGTACCACCACCCACGAAAAGAACCCCCATTTGAGGTTCCCCAATGTAGTACTGCGCTTTTTTGAAGGAAGGTTACTTTTTTTGTTAAAACCTATGTTTGCCACCGTTTCCGTGATTTTTCGGATGGCATCAATCACTTTTCACAGACATCAGGCACCACTGCTCATAATTCCGAACATGAGGGCGAATTCTGAACGTACAGATACAACAGTCAAGGCTTTCCCAAAATTGGGAAGACATATTTGGAGGTCCCAAGACCAAGATTTGCTATGTGACGGGAACATAAAGTTGGGGGTGGAGACATATATTGCGTATTTTGGGATTATACAATGTACTTCACCCCTTGTGGTTGTGCTAGATGAAGTGGAATTCAAGGAAAAGATTGGTAAGACCAGTGTTCTTCATGAGGTTTGAGCCTCCGAGATCTCCTGTCCTTAGGCTTGCGATTCCAAAAAACCATGGCAAGCTTGGAAAACAGTTGTACCATCAACATTTTCATGAGTTTCCGGGACAGATCATGGACATTATTGGTTTGCAAAGTCTTCTTGCAAACTTGAGACACGCTTCACTTCAAGCATGCCCAAGACACACCCAAAACACACAATACCCAAGCGGCATCATGAAGGCGGCATACTGTAGCAGGGCAATCATGAACAACTAGAAGAAACACAGCTCAATGGCAGGTACCATATTTGCAAATACTGAGTACATGAGCCTTCTAAAGAGAAGCTCCCCTGCAAGTGTCTCAGCCCTAAATCCTAAACCCCAAACCTAAGGCTTCCCCGGAAAATCATGGGTTCCCTACTATCCCCCCTATACTAACTCCCCGCAATGTCCTTCTGAATAAAGGTATTCTAGGCAGTATCAGGCCTGATTACGGGTAATTAAATAAGGGGAAGCCTTATCGAGGGCGGTAGCGGGACTCATATAATACCAGCAAGGATTAGGACCCCACTTTAGGGTTTAGGATAGTAATACATACCCCCCCTCATAATAGACTGGCACTAATCCCTGCCCTCAATATTAGCCCCCCCACCCCCAAATATTGATTTCTCCCAATATATTCCCATATACCACAATGGGAGTGTTAAATATTAGGGGGTGGGGGTAGGGGATTAAATCGGGAACGTGTCAGATGGGAAGAAAGGAAATAATCAATAGTTAAAACCTCATGCCTAGAACCCTAAACCTTGAGGGTTTAGGGTTTAGGGTTAAACTCTACGCCCCTACACCCTAAACCTTTAACACCAAGACTTGAAGCCTAGCGTGCCATTTCGTAGGTAGATCCTCTCTATAAACGGAAAAATGCTTAAATCCTACACCTTAAGACATGCCTTGATTCAGCCCATTTTCTGCAATAAGATATAATAAGTTCCTAAACGCCTTAGTTAAACACTCAACCGTGAATCGAGGTCGCGACGATCTCTCCTTCCGCGACGACAGATTTGTCAGGTTAGGTGGCAACCTGCTCATGACTCTTGGCAGATGTTAGTCGGGTTTAGGGTTCCAGGTTTAGGGGTTCACGCTTTAGGGTTTAAGGGTTTAGGGTTTAGCGTCCCTCTAAGATTAGAAGTATGGGCTCTTGGGCCTTTCAGGGGTAGGGCATCTTTGTTTAGGGCTTATCTAGGGTCTTAGGATTTTTTGCTTAGGGTTTTAGAATTTAGTCTAGGGTTTTAAGATTGTAGGATTTAGGATTTGGAGCTTTTGGGATTTAGGGCTTCAGGGTTCGGGGCTTGGAGGTTCACAGGCTTCGAATTCAGGATTTCTTGCGAGATTGTAAAGGGGCTGTATTCAGATGCCAGATGCCCACGTCCTGGCAACAGTGCAACCTGCATTTTCGGGCTGGTGGGTGGGAGTGGGGAATCTGCATGTGTAGCTCTAGGTCCATGCCCTATAAATCCTAAACCCTACGGTGAGAGTGGGGAATCTGTCTGTGTATCTCTAAGTCCATGAAGCTCCAGGTGCAGGCTTCACAAGGCTAAGGCTAGGGGCTACAAGAGTATACCCCCTCAAGGTACCAACCGCCCAAGTTAGAGCCCTATTAAGCCTGATTAAGCCCTCTGTAATCGTTGATTAGCTTCTTAACCCTGGGGGGTGTACATTGGGGGGGATGGTATTCTAATCCCTTATAAGGTTTAGGGTTGAAGATTTAGGTTTTGGAAATCCTACAAGTCCCCATGCCGTACATCAGAAACAGATCGGGGTGGGTAGCTTTCAGATTTGTACCCCCATGTAAGGCTCATACAATGCTCGTACAGCTGCAATGGAGTTGTATGAGGTGTTTGTAGGCCTCCGATCCCCCCCCAGTACTTTACCCTCGCCTCCCTGATCAAGAACCCCCCGCATAATGGAATGGTATTATTGTTGGCAGACATTTCGTGATAACTAAGGGGCGTTGGGGAACGTTATTGCTTAGGGGGTGTGTGGTACATTGTAATGGGCCTGGAATATTTAACTTTAGGAAAAGTCAAGTGGGTGGTGTCCCCATAGAAGCCTTACATAGCCCTTATATACCCCTAGGCCCCCCATATAAGCCCTATCTAAGGCTTGTGTAAACGGTACCTACCTGGTAACTCTCCACCTGAACTTTCCCTGGCTTCATTTTTGGGGTAGGGGATACAAACAACAACGCAACATCCTCTCAACCTTACTTGGAGGGTCAGGAGGACTTAGTGGGTTAATAAAGGGGATCATTAGGGTTACTATATGGTTTATAAGGGGTTATTAACCTACTTACTAAGTCCCCCTGACCCTCCAGGTAAACCTCAAGCCCCAGCAACATCCACTCGACTCGCAAGTCGCGGCCTAGGCTTTAGGATTAGGGTTTGGGGTTTAGGGGGGGCCATGGTTTTTTTTCAAAGGTTTGGCTCTACCCTGGTTTGGCTCGCCCCTTGAGGATTTCCTACAAGTTCTTGCTTTCAGTGGCTCTTGGTTCTTTACCCCTCGAACGAAAGAAAGAAAGAAAGAAAGAAAGAAAGAAACAAACAAAGAACAAAAGAAAGATGTAAATAAGGAAAGAAACAAAGACAGA
>CAJNIZ010008339.1:0-10821 GCA_905231905.1 Symbiodinium pilosum
AGCCTTAAACCCTAAAACCTGAATCCTCCATCCTAAACCTGGGCCCACCCGTATGGTCTCGCGGGTCAAGGCGTCGAGCCTTCATGCAAGGTGCAGGCAAGCAGTTGGAAGTGCTAAAAAACGTATTTCTGAATGGCTTTCATATGAGCTATAGTCTACACACTCCTAGTATCCCCCTGAAGGAGCCCTATAATACTCCCCCATATAACCCCCTTAAAGGACGTTAAGGTATAGCTCATACAGGAACCTTGATGATTGGCAGAGGGTTGTGGGGCACGCTAAGACTGTATAAGTTCTGTATGACTTAGGTGGACCCCCCACCCAGTAATAGTGACTATAAGGGATAATAGGGATTATATTAGGGTCCTCGTATATTGCTATTATACCACTATTACAGGGTGGGAGGTCCTCCTAATGTATGACGGTTTTACGGGGATGACCGTCTGAATTTATAAGCCTTCTACATTACCTAGGCTTGACCTGGAGGCTTCCGCGTCTGGGTGTGGCTTTTGGGGCCGGGCTTCGCCCAGAGACTCCTGCTCTACTCTACTCCTTTGGTGCCAGAGATGTCGCAGTTTGGGCGATAGATATATATATATATATATATAGAAGGGTTCGGTTTTAATCTATAGGTTCAGAGCATGGCGATGTCGTAGACAGGATTGTTGCTTCGCAAGGTATTGCGCCCGTGGGTAATCATAAGTTGGGCTTGAAGTCCCCAAGCTGGAATCCCAAGGGCGAGACAGAGAGTTTTCAACTGCACAGATGCCCGGCCATAAGCCTGAACATTCTACATACCCAAGTGAGTACTGTTGTGAACACAGTAAGATCACATAATCCTAAAAGGAGGCCATGCTGTTGTTCTATATCAAGCAGACTAAGGTATCTCCAAATACTAAGATGCCACGCAAGTAGATGTCCGCCAATGGAGTGTCAGCCCTCAAAACCTCTTCAACTAAAACCTGGGCGGTGAAACCCTAAACCCTGAACCCTAAACCCCAAACCCTAAACCCTAAACCCTGAACCCTAAACCCCAAACCCTAAACCCTAAACCCAAAACCCTTAACCCTAAACCGCAAACTCTAAACCCTAAACCCTAGGGTTGCGAATGGGGGCGGCTTTCCACCACGCTAACTACCCAAGACCTCCTATGTATGGGGGTGGTTTAGGGCTTAGGATTTAGGGTTTAGGGGTTATAGTTTATCGTAGACCACTCAAAAAAGGAACTTCGTGGAATGTTCTGGGTTGCAAGACCCAGGGAAAATATAAAGCTTTGGAGACCGTAACCTTGAACCCTCGACCCGAAACCCTAAACCTTAAATCCTAAACCTTAAACCCTTAACCCTAATCCCTAAACCTTAAACCCTGAACTCCATCAAGCCTTGGATCAACCTTTGAGCCTTGCTTTGTCAGAGGCAGAGATATCCGAGGTTTGGGTTTTTTTTTTGCGACCACACGGTTTAGTGGTTGGGGTTTAAGGCTGTAGGTTTCAGGGTTTAAGGTTTAGGGTGTAAGGTTTACGGTCCAGGGTTTAGGGCTTAGAGTGTAAGGTTTAGGGTTTAGGGCTTGGGTTTTACTGTTTCTGGTTTAGAGCTTGGGGGTTTGCCCCTCCACTGCAATGACCATGGTATGGCATTCCTAGGGACTCTACTGTGCGCCCATTCCCTCTTCCATACTGAGCACCCAACGCACCCAACCCTTAGCACTATGTGATGCTGCAGAAATTGAGGTTGCGGCTGCTGGTGGATCAACATGGCCGACTCTGCAAAAGCAGCATACCTGCATTTGAGGAAGTGGCTCATTCCTCTAGTAAAGGTTATTAGGGTTCAATCGTACAAAATGGCCCCTATGTCTTGAGCCCTGCATAAGCAAAGCGAAAGTCGATGCTAAACCATTATGGGCTATTCGACCCTAAAATTCCCTATTAGGACCCTATTAAGGGTAGATTAAGGTACCCTTAAGGTCTAAACCCTAGACCCTAAACCACCCCAAACGTCTAGCAGCCCATAGTGGAATCTGAATTACGGGCCTTAAACTTTGCTACTTGCTGGAGGCCCACCCTACCAAAAGAATGCCTAAGCCTACACCCTACCTGGACCCCCAAAGGTATGTAGACTAATAGCCTTTTGGGCTATTCTTAGGGGACTTGGGCCATTATTCTACCTACTCTTGGGGTTCAGGTAGACCCTAAACCCTGATTAGGACTTACAAAGTACAAAGCGTGTGAGTCAGGGTGTGGGATCCAGTGCTGGGGTCAGGGCTGAAGAGTTCTTCTCATCCCGAGCGCGAAACTAAAACCCCAACCTCAAACCCTGAAACCTTTAACCCCAAGCCCTAAACCTGGAACCCTAAACTCTAAACCCCAAAACCCTAAACCTTGACCCTGAATCCATGAAACGTCGGAATTTGAATAGAGCCACAGCTTCAGAAGAAAGGGATCATGATTGCAAGGGTGGTTTTAGGATTTCGGGTTTTTGGTTTTGGCTCTAGAGTTGAGGATTTAGGGGTTTAGGGGTTCAGGGTGTATGATTCAAGGTCTAGGATTTATGGGTTTAAGGTGCAGGATTTAAGGTTTTAGGGTTCTGGGGCTTCGGTTGTAGGATTTAAGGTTTAACACTTTAGGGCCTTTTATTTCAGGCTCAAGGCTTTGGGGGCATTCCCTCAATTACGCCACGGTGCAGACATGTGGGGTTCTTTCAAGCCTGAGATCCCTACAGCGGTGGGCCTCTCACTATTTCAAGGCGTCTCGATGATAGGATCACAGAAATGCGGGTGTGTGTCAAGTGGCCCTTCTTCTGAGAAATAGCCATACCTCTCAAAAAGCTTTTGCCTTACTATAGGGACCAAATACTTTGAGAGATTCTCCGGTGGGTCCATGCTAAGATGATCTATGCAGGCACGCCCCATATGATGCTAACTTGCCAATGCCAGGCTTGCAGCCCTACGACTATGCAGTTCATAGGGCCAATATCAATCTGTGTCCGCTTACCAACAAGCACCTTCATGTCAAAACGCTACACTGGAAGAACATGTGGCTCCCCAAGAATGATCATCTTATTCCAGTGCCCGGAGGTTGTAGGGTTAGGATTTCAGAGAAACTTCCGCAAAACATGAACGAAATACATCGCAAGCAGAAACCCATGGTGTCAGGCCCAAAAAAATGGGCCCAGGATTCGAAGGATCCTGGATATTATACTGGCCCTATTCAGCATCTGAGCCTGGCCCATTGGAGCCTGGTCACGGGCTTGTTTCTTGTCCCCGAGAGACCCCCAAAACCCCACACATCCCTATCTACACTCACATGAGCTAGTGTCTAGACTCCTTAAAGCCCAAAACTCTGAACCCGAAACTCTAGGCACCGGCGAGGAAAAGCCCTACCCCTGAACCCTAAACCCCAAAACCCTGAACCCTAAAGTCTAATCCCTGCATCATGAAACCCTGAACCCTAAGCTCTAACCGCTAAGCCCGAAAATCTTCAGCCCTACTTGGAGGCCCATGGGACGTAGTAACCACTTATATCTGGGGTTATAACTCTACTTATAATCCTCCTAAATGGGCTTCTAAGGTTACCCCAATTATAAATAGGGTTATACTCCCAGTTAATTATACGTAATTACTAAGTCCCATGGGCCTCCAAGTAAACCCTAAACTAAACCCTAGACTCTAGACCCTAAACCTTAATCCCTAAACCCTAAAACCCTAAAACCCTAAAACCCTGAGCCCTAGACCCTAAGCCCTAAAACCCTGAGCCCTAAAACCTAAACCCTAAACCCTAAAAATCCAAAGCTCTAAACCGGAGCCTCAGCTCCCATCCCTGCTGCAGCAGCGAGGTGACCAACGAGCATTTCAGGCCTGAGCCACGCGTGTTCAGGGTCAAACTTTGGGTTTAGGTTGGGTACTGCCCCCACCCAGTAAGAGTCTATATTAGGGGTCCTCTTAAGGGCTATATATAACCATAGTATAAATATTACCCAAGGTTTAGGATTTAGGATTTGGGGTTTAGGATTCAGAGTTTAGGGTTTAAGGGGCTTGCACAGGGGGTCATATAGTGGTAAGGGTTTAGCAGTTAGGGTTTAGAGATTAGCGTGTAAGATTTAGGGTTCAAGGTGTAGGGTGTAGGATTTGGGGTTTAGGAAGCGAGTGGTGCTGCAGATTTCTGCGCAATGAGGAGTCCCTTCGAGGATCTATAGCAGATGGAGATGTATGGGAGGAGCATTCGAGGCCGCCAGCTTCGTGCTTGAAGGTGCATGGGAAGCTGCAAGTGGGGTTGTCAATTCCTAAGGTAAGTCATAATTATAGTTGTCCTAATCCCTAAACCTAAAACGCGCATTTGTGGCTACTTTGAGCTCCCACTTGGGGAGGGGAGCTCGCATTGCTAGAAAGATCGTACAGTCTGCACAGACGCTCCCACCACTTACAAAAAAACCCTTGAGAAGGAGTATAATTTACTTTGTAATTAGGCGCCTACGCATAATCTCGGGAAGTATATGATAGCATATTATAGTATAGTATAGTTATATTTTGGTATATTCTAGTATTTCATAGTATAATATTATCCAGATTCTCTTGTGAGAGGGGTGTTCGGCATTCCTGGGCTGATGCTGATACGCACTGGCGGGCACCCACCTTCTACAAACTGGCTTGGTACACCTAGCCTCATAGGTGCCTGAGGCTGAGTGGGTAACTACGTGGCACTTAAGACCCCTACTAAGGGTTAACCCTTAACTACCTATAATAGGAGTACAGGGGAATCCCAAAAGGATCAAGGGCCTAAGGTCCAAGCTAAGTCCCTGCAAGGAGGTAAATAATCCCATGCAAGAATGTCGGCATGTACTTCTTCAGTCCTTTCGAAGCACGGGTACAGGGCTTGGAAGTGCAATGTTGGGGTTGCTTGTGCCGCAGTGGAAGGCTTTGGCGAAGGATGATGGTTGGGGATGCTGACGCAGACATCTTTAACTAAGGGGAGTTGTATCCATTGGGCCTGTATCAGGTTTATAGCGTTTGGTTTATATACCTCCCAGACTAACAGGGAGCCCCAGTCAGGCGTCCTTTCACACGGCCATTAGTCTTTAAAGGGCGCCTGTTCAGGCTCTAGATTTGTTTGGGGGAGCTTCGGTTTAAGGATTCCACCGCAGTCCTGGGTCCAGGATGTAATGTTATAGGCAGGTGTGCTGATGTACCTGATGAACCCCTAAGCCCACCATGAATCCCTAACTCAGCCCTGACCGCCAACTCCATTGCTGTGGCTGGTTTGGGGTTTAGGGTTTAGGGTTTCCAGCCTTGAACTAACAACGCTTCATTTCATTCCCTAAGGCTCCAGTTACCTAAATGTAGATTTCTGGGTTCTATAACCCTTTACTTACATAGCGCAGTAGCCTGCTATTCAGGTAGCTGGGGAGCCGTGGGATTTACACCAGGCAGCATGGCTTCCTACACCCTGGAAATCCAATCAAACAAGTAGGAAATGAGCTTTAGTCTAAACTCCCAGTGTTACCCTTATTTAACCCCTGTAGTGTTCACGTATATAATTCCCTATATAACCCCCTTCAGGGGATTTAGACTACAGCGTTAAAACCAAGCGTCGGAAGAATTCATCGTGGCGAAGCAGACGCGCCTTACGACGCATGCACAGCATGATTCAGTTCTGTCACCCTAAGCCCTGAGCCCTAAACTCTAAACCAGAAAACCCTAAACTTTAAACCCTAAATCCTAAACCTTGAACGCTAAACCCTAAACCCTATACCCTAGACCCGTGTGAGGCATTAAGGGGCTCCAGGGTCTCGGCTTACGGTTTTGACGAGCGGCGGAATCGGCTTGCAGGCAAGAATTCTTGGGTTTGAAGGTGACTGACATGTGGTTAGCCAGGATTGAAGGAATGGATCCCAACAGTAGTCCAGTTGTTTCCATTTTCTTGTCCATTCCTTCATGCCTAGCTAACCAAAGGTAATTTGAAGTTGAGGGCATGTCGATGTTCATGTTTCGGTTGTGAGGATCTGCTTCGGCAAGTTCGCAGGAAGCAGGTGTGTCGCTCTGCAAGCCCTCCGTAGTCCAAACGATGTCACGTACTGATGGGTTTAGGGTTTAGAGTTTTGGGTTTATGGCCCAATGAATGTCACGTGCTGATACGACTGCCTCTTCTGGCTTTCGGGTACATGCGCAGTGGGTATATGGTATGCAATGTGAAGCAGGCGCGTCGTGTGGGGAGGTGTTCTCCGAGGTTTGCCGCATGCCCTGGAGCAAATTCAGGGCCTAGGTTTAGGGTGATGAAGGCGATGCATCGAACCCATCTATGTTAGCTGGCTCCATGAGCCACATTTTGATGGCCAACGCTGACGCATATCCCTGGACACTAAACCCTAAGTTCTGAGTCGTTCCAAATCCTAACCTCAACTGAATTGAAGCTCAAACTCTGGGGCACAAATCTCCTGACACTCTTAAACCCTTTTAGGGTTTAAGCTTTACGGTCATGTACGCCCAACCCACTTAAGCCCTTGACCTCCCAACCACCGACCCTAACCCTATATATTCCCCAATGACCACCTTTAAGGGGTAACCCCAATTTCGGGAACCCCACTGTATATCCCCCTATAACCCCCTTTTAAAGGGTACCCCTAACTTTGGGGACCCCCGCCCTCTTACAACCACCCTTTAAAGGCTACCCCTAACTTTGGGGACCCCCGCCCCCCCCTCCAACCTTTTCAAGCTTAAGCTGGCTCTACTTGAGCTTCAGGGTAGCTAGAAGGCAGTTATAGCTGGACTTCCCTAAGGGTCCGAGTTCACAATCGTTGGGTCCCTTGAAATGTATATATAAGGCTTCGGGTCTGGGGTTTAGGGTGGTTTTGGGTGAGTATATGATTATGGCTATTTGGACCCTCAGGGCTTATAATTACAACTGCAAACTCCATAAGTCCCCCAATAGGTCTATAACTGGGTTGTAGATGCCACTTATACTTGGGTTGAAACTATACCGAGCCTCCAAGTAGAGTCTGCACTCAAACTCCACACTCCTACGCCCTGAACCCTAAACCCTAAACCGCTGTAAGCAGCTTAAGAGACCTGATCTCCCAACTCATATGGAGCCCGAAAACGAATTCCCAAAAAGACTACGGCTCTTTTGAAGTTTGGGGTTTAGGGTTTAGGATCTATATGGGCCTCAATTTTCGGCGGGGAGGCTAAACCCTTAACTAGCTCCACCCAGGCTCTAAATCCCGAAGGACCCAAAGTCCTAAACCCTAAACCCTTATAAACCCTAAACCCTAAACCCGAAACCCTAAACCCTAAAGCCCTAAACCTAAACCTAAAAAGCACCCATAGTCTCGGCATCTGACCGCCGTGGCTGCTTTTGAAGACATCGACTCGCCCCCTCGGAATTTGAACTTCAAGGTAGGAGATGCGAAGGTTTAGGGTTTTAGGGTTTAGGGTTTAGGGTTTAGGGTTTTCCCAAATTAGGGATACCTTTCTGGGGCCTATTGTAAGTAAGCATCATCATAGTTTGCGGGGTCTATTAAGGGGGTCCCCCTATTTATGGAAACTACCATGTAGCTAAACCCCAAACCCTGACTCGAGGTCTAAGGATGGAGGTTTACAGTTCAGGGTGCAAGTCTATTCTGAGATATAGCCATGTATGGGGCTCCGGTTACACAAAAACCGAGGGTCCAGGATGTCTCTTGGGGTTTAGTGTTTAGGATTTAGGGTTTAGGGTTTATAGGGTCTAGTGTTTAGGGTTCAGGGTTCAGGGTTTTGGGTGTTTTGGTTTGTGTTGTCCTTGGAGTATTGACTACCGTGACTCGGGTCCCGGCTGCAAGTACATCACCGAGGTATCCCCAAGGGATCAGTCAGAGGTGCCATAGATTTACTATAGGGCTAGGCTGCAGGGCATACGTGCCTTCGCAGACCTAGACCCAAAGCATCAGGGACCTTTCCGCGGTCATGCAGCATGCGGGGCCTCTCCAACGTTACAACGGAATTTGCGCGGAACCTTGATAGGCACTCCGCAACCCCTTCGAAAGATCTGGAATTCTCTGCGGACGAGATTTACCTCTCTTTTGCCAAACCCCGAATCAGGAACCTCCTGGTATGTACCCTTAATTGGGGTCATAGGGTCCCTCACACTGGGCACTGAAGTCTGAATAGAGGGTAGTTGCAGGGCCTAGGAATGAGCAATCTGATCTTGTGAGGTTGATTGCCGAGCGCCGCACCATGGTCCTCTGGCCGGGATATTTCCTGCAAAAGCACGGGAGCTTTTGCGACAAGGGCTTGGGGTTTGGGGGTTTGAGGTTTAGGGTTTAGGGATGACGGAAAGGTTGGGGATAAAGGGTGCATTTTGAGTGATGAACTCTGAAGGTAGCTCGCATGGGGTTTTCAAATTGATGATGTTTCAGGTTCGCAAGCTCATGTTCAAACGTACGGCCGGTAAGCAAGGCAAATTGCGCGGAAGCCTTCAACCTAAATTCTGACTCCTGCACCCTGGGCCCCGAACCCCACACCCATAAGTGTTAAAGCCTAAAAGGCAACGCCCTAAACCCCTAATCCTGGACTGCACGAAACCAAAACCCTGCCAGTCAGCTCTACTACGGCGCAAGTACCTGAATAGTAGTTGATGTGGGCCCAAAGCACCCTATATTGGAAACTATTCGAACCCAGATTACAAATCATCTTAGTGCTTGGACTCCTAGTACTCTATCTGGCTTCCACCCTTCCCGAAATTAGCCTTACCTGAACCCCCAAACCTAGGCAAAATAATGGTCCAATAAACACGAAAAGACGCCTAAAACCTGATTTTTCTACATAGTTTTGGGGTTCAGGTAGGTGCTTGTTGGAGGGTTTTACTACAAACCCTGAACCCTAAACCCTAAATCCTAAGGCCTGAACCCTAAATCCTAAACCCTAAACACTAAACCCTAAATCCTAAACCCTAAACCCTAAACCCTAGATCCTAAACGCTAGACCCGATGTTCAGGAAGGCCCTGGCGTAAGCATTGGAATGCCATCTCTAGGGGTCCACCTAGCCAACCACAACCCTAAGGGTTAAGGGTTTAGGGTCCAGGGTTTGGGGTCTCGGGTTTAGGGCTCAGGGTCTGCGGTTTTGGGGTTCAGGGTTTAGGGATTTAGGGTCTAGGGTCTAAGGTTTAGGGGTCCAACTGCCCCAAAAGCATCATACTTACCCAAAAAAGGTCCTAGAAGTACTACGTAGGAGCACAAATCCTAAGTACCCAATATTTGGGTATCTCCACCCTAAATCCTCGACCCATTAGGGGAAGCACGGGAAAGCCAGTGGAGTCCTCCCACGACGGCAACATCTGTGCCACCAGTCCTGACGGACGCTATGGACGCCCTAAACCCCTTAAAACCTAAACCTTAAACCCTAAACCCTAAAACCTGAACCCCACATACGGCGCTCAATCCTAATGGTCCTAACCGTGGGCGTGTCGCATGAGCCCCCGGCTTTTTCTTGAGTCCTGATTGTGGGTGCATATTTGGGTGTGTAGGCGGAAAGGGGGTACTCTTGAGATTAGGATGCATCCGTTTAAGGATTCTGCACAGTTTAGAAAATTTCCACCTTGAACTTGGAGACTCCGATGGGGTTGTGGATTTCGGGTTTTATCTACAGTTACACAACTAATGCGTGATCCTTATGTCTGTGTGTGCTTCAGGAAGCACTGATGTTCGGAACCCTGAAGAATATCAGGGGTTAGATCCACGCCAAGGGGGTCCTGATTGATAGGGCCCCTGATAGTCAGAACTTAGCCCTATGATAGACTAATACAGGTATTTGGAGGCTCTAGGTGGGGACTATTTTGATAACCCCTAGACAAGCATGAAGGGGTCTAGCTCGGCACACTATTTTGAGCCGCCCGCCGCCAAGTTGCAACGCGATATGGAGTAGTGCCAAGAGCAACAGCAATAGTAGCAGTAATAGCAATAACGCGAATACTGATTGACACATGTCTAATTTTAGCAAAAATACATAAGAAGAGTGGGTTGTAGAAGATCTCAGAGATGTAGCATGAAATTATGACTAGGTAGAGGATATAGCGTTGAAGAAGCACGGTACGTAGGTCCCTCAGGTGGGCCGCAAGTGTGGCTGGTGTGGTGTTCCCAAAGTTCAAAGCCCCTACTACTTGATGTCACACACACCCGATTTGGGGACAACAGTGCTTCCCAAGTACAGCATAACAGCTACGGCCCTATGTTCCGCACTACGCAACAATCCAAACACGCTGACCTCGAAGCCTGAAATCCTAAACCTAAGCTCTAATTAGTCTACACCTCGGACCCTAAGCCCTACACCCTAAAACCTTACACCCTGGGACCTTATAAATCGTGACATCTTTAACCCTAAACCCTAAACCCTAAAGCTACCCCCAAACCCAAAACCCGAAGCCCTAGGTCCCTGCAACCTGAGCTGACCCGCGCACCTGCTTCGGCGACCAGCACCTTTTGCATGGCTCGTGGGAAGCTTTTGGAAGTCTAGGGCTTAGGGTTTAGAGTTTAGGATTTAGCCTCCTAAGCCCCAGAAGGATCTGCATTTGAGGGTGTTGGCCTTAGTCTTCAGATACAAACCCGCTTAACAGCGTAAGATTTAGGATTAGGGCTTATAGGATCAGGGTTTAGGGTTTAGTGTGAACGTGCACGTTTCTCATTGGGCCCTGGGCCTTGTGTATTATGCGTATATATATATATATGTAGATATGCATAGTCCCTAAACCCTCAACCAGTCCAGTTCCTCGCAACTTGCATAGGCTCCCCCGTGATTCAGGGTTTAGGGCTTACTTGGGGTTTATAATGGGGGGTTCTGATTATAAAGCCCCCTCCCCCCCC
>CAJNIZ010008341.1:0-14793 GCA_905231905.1 Symbiodinium pilosum
GTCCATTCTTGAGGCTGCGAAGTGATGAGGTGGTGGGCGACCCTACAAACCGCCTACAGAAGCTTTGGCCCAGTCATTGGCTATTGGGGCCCGGCTGGCTAGAAATGGCTTTAACGACTTAGAGCGACTTCCTTCGCTCAATGGAAGGAAGGGAACTCAAGCAGAAAAGATGCAAAATACACGAAATGGTGTTCGTTTCAAGCACATGCCCCTGAAATGCATTGATGCGTGCTCGGCCGTTCTTTTTGTTCGGAGGGATCGAACTGTTTATTTGGGTGGTGTGCGAGGTTAGGACTTAGGTTCTTTGCCTCCAAATCCCGGGCCCAAAATGAGTTTCAGAGGAAGCTTTTAGCAACAGTTGTTGCTAACACCATGAAGCAGAGGTAGGTGCGCCTACTCTAGCTGTATGAGAGTAAAGCCCGAAATCTTCAAATGGTTTATGTTTCGTACGGGATATGATATAGGAATGCTCATCCTGGGATCGGCATAGTGCCCAGAATGCGTTATTTGCTATACTGCTATACATCCACTCTCTAAGCTTCGAAGCTCAGGCAAAGTTCGCACATAAGTCACAACTAAGCCTACCTTCTTCCTTAGTCCATTTACAGGCCTGGAATTATTGGCAACTTGATTTTGACAAGCTATGCTCAGACTCAGCAATAATGGGCAGTATTGCGGTGGCCGTGGGTTCTAGTCCTCATCTGGAGTCTAGATGGATTGCTCTGAGTGCTTCGACCCTGGCGCTGTGGGTCGTGGGCGCGAACCCGCGCGAGCAGACTTCTTTGCTTACGAGACTGAGGAGCATGTTTGGCTTTATTCTCATTGTGATAGGCATGGCCCAGCATGGCTTTCTTCGAAAATGTTGGGCTGGCTAATCTGTTTCTCATGGAAGTGGTTCCCAGCAAGAGTGCTCAGTTTATCCATCCTCTGTACCAGCTTGAAAGTTAGGTGGTATTTCCAGTAGTAATCAAAGCTTTTTTCAATGCATACGCATTCCTCCAGCATCAGGCTGTGCCTCAGGTTTGGGCGCGTCGTGATCGTTTCATTTCAGACTTTTAAGGCAGTTTCCCAAATAAAAGGGACCCAAATATAGAACCGTGTAGAAGCCAATAGGGACTGTCCAAACAGGGGCCATCTCTTTTAAGGACACTCCCACTTAGATGGTACTTGCCACCTAGGCTGAGGGATCCCTGAGATCCTAAAAGGAATGCCTAGATTCGGGTTATATCAGCTATAGTCTAAACTCTTTAAAGGGGTTATATAGGCATGTATTGTAGGGGTTATTAACGGAGATACGAGAAGTTCAGACTGTAGCTCATATGGGGATTCAGGGTGTAATGTGTAGGGTTTAGGGTTTAGGGCTTAAGGTTTAGGATTTCGTGTTTGAGGGTATTCTCCCAATCAAGGACAGCCAAATGGACAATAAATGGACACTAAGATTATCTTGGGGGTACCTACAGTCAGGATTGCAGTATTTTTGGAGTCTATAGTATTGGAGCCCCCCTATCTATGGAAACTACCACGCAGAAGTCATAGTTTTGCATCTCCATCTCTTAGGCGAACTTTCTTGTTTGCTGCCTGCACGTTGGGCTATCAGTCCTACATCTATGACAGCAAAGTTCATGAATAGGCGAGGACGGCGATGACAATGAGGACAGTGTTGATTTACTAGTGACAGGAGTAGGGTCCTCTCATATAACCCCCGGAAAGTTACAATCCTTTTAAAATGAAGATCCCAGAAAAAGGGACCCGTAACTTCGGGAAGCTCCCAGTCAGCTCAACCATGAGGAAAATGCTAAAACTCTGAACCCAAAACCCTGAAACAAAAACCTAAGCCCTAAGGTCCCAGAAAAAAAATAAAAATTTAACCCTAAACCTTGAACCCCTGTCGGAGGAGCTTGCCCTGCGCCGGGCCCCGCGGACAGAGTCTCGACGCTGTCTGGACCTCAACGGGACCTGGAAGTTCGCGTGGCCGGGCAGAACTCCAGAGGGTTATATTAGGGTTTAGGGTTTAGGGACCCATTGGGGTAATATTAGGGTTATATCGGGGGTTATATGGGGATAATGGAAAAGAAGCTGGAAACTACAATAGTATATAGGGATTATATAGCAGTTATACAGGGTTATATAGGGGTTATACATGGATAATGGAAAAAATGGAAGCTACTATTTGAGCTTCATAGGGTAATGCAGGGGGGGTTTCGGGCTATATGGGGGGTACCCTAAACCCTAAATGTTATACAGGGATAAAGGAAAAATGGAAGCTACTGTTTAGGTTTTTGGGTTTAGGGTTTACTTACAGAGGATTCGAGGTGGGGCGGAGAGTAACGCAGGGCTATTATGGCCAACGGCTTGCTGTTGGACAGGCTGCTGAAGGAGGAGTCTGGGGGTTCGATTTAGGGCTTAGGGTTCAGGATTTAGGGTTCAAGGGTTTAGGGTATTCTATGGGGATTTTTTGGGACATACTCGTATCGGGATTAGTTTGGAGGCGGCAGATCAGGTTTGTGACGTGGGCACTGCAGGTTGAAGGATGTGTTCCACTGCAGGACCTTGAATCCTTGAATTGAAGAAGGGTAAGTTAGTCGCCGGGCAGAAACGCTTTACGTGGTTTTTCAAAAGGGGGGTCCCATCGTTTGTTTTTAGCGAGAAGGTGCATGCCTCATTTTGGTTTGGGACCACAGCAACTGGAAATGTGGCCGCAGTTCTTGGATGTCTGAAAGATCGGCGAAAGACACAGTTTCCATCTGGCGTGACCCCATGCTTCTGAGCGGGAGCATTGCTGGGCTGCTGCCAAACTTGTGTAGACCTTTACCAGTAGACAGTATCATTTACTGCATATCCATATGATGGTAACATTTGCCAGCAACTCAGATTAGGAATGGCAAGCGTTGTGATTGCTTTGAAGACCGGCCCGGGGTATTCTTCAGGATTCTGGCGTAGGAGGTCTCAAATTGAGTGCTCGTGTTAATGTCACGTTTCTCAGAACAACCTCCAGTCAATCTGCAAGCGGGATCACCATGAACCTTTTGAGTGGTATCATAATGGAGATGCTATAGGCTCCAACATCCTCCTTTTGCTTATAGGATTTCATCAGAAGACTATAGTCTTATTTCTCGGTGCAGCCACCAAAAGAATACTGAAACATCACCCTGCGGTCTGGATGAATCTGTCGTAGGTGGAGCTCCCGTGCTGGCAAGTCTCCCGAAGGCAAGGTGATGCCAATTTTTCGGAATCGGGATTAGGGGCTCAGAGTTCAGTAGGCTTAGGGTTTGAGGTGTCACAAATTCAGGGTAGATTGTTAACATCTTGGTGTTCCGCCTAGTTGTGACAAACCCCGATGCACGAAAGAGAGAGGACTTTGCATGTCAACAATTGGGCGAGTCCTGAAAGACCTCCAGCTCCAAGTTTACAGGGTTGAAAAACATGTGCAGGTCGCAGCTTCAAAGCGCTCATTAGCTCAGACCCCAGCACCCTGTACAGCTGCACCGAGTCTTTTAACTCAACCATGACACCACTGGGATGCTTGTACCACTCCTGTTGTTCAGCACCTACATGCTGCCTCTCATGCCCGCATAGTTCATGTGCAAACCGGACATGATCCTTGCTCGCACATACTTCCATTACCTTTCCCACAGACTCCCTGTAGGCTTCGAGCGCTTCGACTTGGACGATGCTAGCTGGGGGGATATCCCGGTGCCAGGAAACTGGGAGCTCAATGGGCAGCCTGCCCAGATGATTGGGAGATGTTGTTCGCACATCATATATTCTAAATACCTAGGAAACTATCATTTGGGGGTGTATCCTGTTCAGGATGATGTAAAGATTATTCGTGGTTTTTTTGTTCCGAATTGCTCATGGAGCACTGTTGCCGAGATGCTGCCGTTGTGGATACAGGTAAGAGCAGAGAGGGTAAGCCCCAAGGGTTTAGGGTTTAGGGTTTAGGAAATATACCCAAAATCTGTGGAAGCCTGTGCTGAGACTGGTCCAAGCTGCCCATTTTAAAGTAATTTTCATGAAGACTCCCTGCCTCCGTCCTTTGCACTGATGGAAA
This sequence comes from Symbiodinium pilosum, assembly GCA_905231905.1. Classification (NCBI taxonomy): domain Eukaryota; class Dinophyceae; order Suessiales; family Symbiodiniaceae; genus Symbiodinium; species Symbiodinium pilosum. Next base: position 4,052 of record CAJNIZ010008341.1, read on the forward strand.
CGTTCCTTAAGAACAAGGTAAGGTACCAGTAATCAAGACAGACTCGCATAGGCTTCTGGCTTGAAGGTTCCACATCCTAATTGGCAATCAGCTTCCAACAGTGGCAAGGTACGGTTTTCCCATCTACACAAACGTGTCTTGGACGCACTCCGCTGCATCTAGCGCCTTAGGGATCCAAATAGCCCAATGTAGGTAAGTTAACACAGACTTTAGGGCCCAATGTATGTTGTGTGAGTGTGTCCAGTAGGCTCGTTTGCGGCTGACGGAGCTCTGGTGCGGGAGAGAGAGAGGGCCCAATGTAGGCGTTGTTTGTCTACTTGGATCCTTACGGAAAGTATGAACTCGCTCTCCGGAGAGCGGCTGATGAGGTGGACTTCATCTTCGAATGCGATCCGCCAAACATCAGGCAGGGGCGCGTTCGCCTTTATATTTGCAAGCCACAATTTGATGACGGACGTACACGTTCCTGCTACCTGCTTGCTACCCCATACTTGAAGGTATCGCGGAGATGATAAGGCTGCTGTGCTCAAGACCTGCTACCACTGGCAAAGCAGAATGCGCGTTGCGGTAGTCTCAGGACTACAATCCAACGGGGACATATCGAAGAAGCTTTGAATGCCCACCTGAGTGGCTAGGAGGCGCATCCATTTGAGTGTTCTGCCTCCGTGACCGAGGCGGTCTGAATCTGCGCAATTGCTCTGTCTTTGAACCTTCTTGGACACAGATCGGGACTGAACTTCCATTGGTTTTCTGTAGGAGATGCCATGCAACTAGTGCAATGTCCGCATTGAGGACTTGATATGCAAGTGCCGGCATGCACAGATGCTGGTCTTTCAGTTTTCCCTGCAATGCCTTCTTGCCCTCTCCAGGCGGCCAGCAGGTCTACATCCACTTGGGCGCTGTTTGCTGCACTTGCCGTGCTTGGCTGAATGGCCAGGAGCTGGGCTTCAGCACTGATAGCAAGCTACCAGCATCGCGACTGCAAGTGAAGGCTGTCTGGCACTGATTCAACCTCCACAGTAGAGATGACATGAGAGAGTATATGATCTTGCAAAATACACAGCATAGGTCACAGGTTGTCATATGGTATAATACTCCTCAATCCGCTCAATTAGGATCGACTAGAGGCAACGTAAGTTCGAAGCTTGCTGGGCTTGCAATGCTTGCGCTTGGCGCAAGGTGCGCTTAATGTAGGGGCCTAAACTACTGCCAATAACATGCTCGTACGTTCCTTGCATACATGTAGTATAGGATACCTTATAATTAAATAGATCACACTTATCTTATCTTAGTAACTATTCAGGCCCCTAAATCAGCTGCTGAGGTGGAGTTCAACGTGACTCCTCATCTGCGGTGTCTGGGCGTCAAGCAGTTGGTTGGTAGCGAATTCCTGGTGCATGGTAGCTTTCACCCTGCAACGCATAGCACACCCGATAGATATTGGTCCGATGAGTTGTGTTGTAAGTAGGCCTGAGTGTCATGGATGACCATGTGCTTGCTCGGGCACCACGCTCCCCTGCCAGCCCTGGGCGCAATGTCCTGACGTTACAAGTTCTTTGTTGGGGAGCTGCCGCCTACTTGGAAGATCAGGATATGCTGCTGGGCAGCCCTAAGATTGAAGGATTGGGGTTGCCATCAAGGTTGCCGATGCTGCGGCTGGGGTGTAGAAGATGTGGCACTGCTTCAGGCACATGCGAGCACCGTGAACTTAAGCAGATCCTACATAATAAGGAAGCTGAGCTTGCCAGATACCTTGGTAGACAGTTTACGCATGCTGTCTCAAATTTGCTCTCTCAGAGCCCAAGCTGCAGGTGGTGGTTTGCTGGCATCACACGCGACGTGTATGCCTACGCCCGCCCTGGCGAGCGTTTACGGGACATCTCTGTCCGAGCTGGAGCAGACGGGAAGCTGGAAATAGATGCAGTGACCGGCTGTCTTTTGGAACGCTTTGGTGTGTTTGTTTTTGTTCATGGGCGAAATGGTCTTCCCAAGATACAGACTTTGATGTTTGGCAAAATCTGAAACTATGGGATGAGATGGAACTGGAAGAGGTGGTTAACACCCGCCCGATCATCCAGTGATTTCTGCTAGTACCAGCCTCAGCACTCTCGGGCAAAACCGCGGCCTCAGAGCTTTCAACCTAGAAGTCCTGAATGCATCAGGAGGACCCCCACCCTGTAATAGTGGATATAGTGGTATAATAGGAACATATAGGAACATAAGAGGACCCCAGTATAATCCTCATTATCCCTTATAGTCACTAGTACTGGGTGGGGGTCCACCAAGTGGATGCATAAGGATCATCAGCAGTCCAGCTTTTCAGATCTGGAGTTCGGACGTTCTCAAAAGTGGCGCGGTTGCGTTCTTTGAAGGTTGTTTCAACCCCTCCCCCTCATAAGAACCCCTTCAATATGGTACCAGTATCTTTTATGGGGAATATGAATATGTATGGGGTATTGGAGGGATGGGATTAGCCTAAACCCTAAACCTTCCAAAAACATAAACTAAACCCTACACCCTCCTCCTCTCTCATTCTCTCTAAATAAATGAAAAAAAAATACATATATATATATATATGTATATCACCTTCTCCAAGGAGCTGGCCCTTGCGTCTGGCTTGCAGGGCCACACTCTCAAGTGCCGGTATCTGGGCCGATGTGGGGGTGTCCCGAAATTAGGGGTGCGTTTACCAGGGTTTATACGCGATACGTAGGGGCTACATTGGGGGACATTGTGTTTAGGGTCATCCAAGGTTAGGGATGCTTGTTCGGGGCTAGCTATACTAAGGATCACAGTAGTTTGGGGTTATATTGGGGTCCCCTCAGTCTGGGAAACTACCATGCAGATTGTCAACATCCCTTTTATCATTCTTGTGACAACAGGAGCAGGAATCACTTTGGGCTTTCGGTATGACACTTGTGCATTGTCAGTCCTGGTCATACTTGTCACGCATGCAGTTTCCGGTTCTGTGGCTGATGCAGCACTGGTACTTGTAGAGAATTCTGCCTCAGATTGCATCGTCAAGGTGAAAGATTTCTAGATTGTACGTAGCCATCCTGAAATAGAAAGAATGCCACGCTTGTTTCGAAACAATATTCCCTGTGTACCTGCGCGGTCCTGATTATCTCGCGGGCTGCAGCAACAGCAGAAGAGCTGAGGCTTCTTGATGGACAATCAGAGCTTACCCAGTTCGGCGTGCCGCTGCGGCAGCGTTCCCAGTCCACTGCCGTAGCTCGAACCTGCAGTTGGTGCCGGTGCAGTCTAAGAAAAAGAATTGACAGTGTTTTTTGGGTCTGGCTGATTTGGGGGGATGATGGCCCTGTGACCGCTCGCACTTTGGCCTTCTGTAGGCCCTTGGGTTCCCAATCCCATCTCCCTGAGTGCATTCAAGGTGGGGCGACATTCGGTGCAAATTCCAGACATTAATCTTTGGAATGCAGAGGTGGGCCTGGGCCGGAGTTCCTCATAGAACTGCAAGGGCTAAGCAAAATCAGTTCAGAAAGTAAAGAACATGATGAGAGCGAAAGAAGCGCGAGTTGAGTATCAAACTGTTTGACTTGCCGCTGGAACATGCAACACGCAGGGCCCCCTTGTTTGGCTATGATGACTTCCACACAGCTGTGTAAGCATATCCTGGCTTCGATAGCAAGTCTTATCCTGGAGCTCGTGGTTTTTGTTCATTTGCGCTCTTGCCAACTCCAGGAGCCATATCTCTACACCCTCTTGGTGACCTGGCCAAGATCACCAGCCTCTCAACCCATGCAGCACCGGGGGGTGGGATGTAAGTTGTTGCTTCCTTCCTGGCAGAGCTTGAAGAGTTTCATGGTGCCCGGACAGGTCTGTACAGTAGTCATGAAACTGTCAGAAAAACAAAGCGGAGAGCATTCCTCTATCACATGCGTTTAGCCTCGTTTAGGTGCTGCGCTGCAGCAAAGATGAAGCGGCTCCCCAGTTTGCATGCTTTGTTCATCTTAGGGAGAGCACCTACTGGTAAGGTGACTCTACAGGATGAGAAAGCCCAGCTGAGGGAGGCTGCACTTGGGCTGGCAGAGAGACTCCAGACAGGCAAGATGTTCTGTGAAAATAATGCGCATTTCTCTTCGCAGTAGCTGCATTTGTGCAGGCAATTCAAGCTTTGGAGATCTTGACTTTGGCAGCTTGTATGCTGGTGCAACACTAACAATTTATGCCTGCGAACACTCTCCGCTTGCAGGGACAGGTCGTTATCTAGGATCACACTTAGCTGCTCACCCCATCTCACCCCTCAGCGCGCTCGAGCATAGGGGCCAAGAGAGAGTAAGGTGTGCCTCCGCGTGGGCTTCCGCACTGTGGAGATCCGGCAGGGGCGACTATTGCTGAACGGCAGCTGCTCGACGGCTTTGCTGGCAAGAAAGCTTAAAGCGTGAAATTTTCCAGAGGCTTGAACGCCGGAATCCAAACCTCTGCATTATTTAGTGTGCCTTTTTCGTTGTCTGCTCAAATGTACCCTGTTATGCGGAGGCGAGTTGACGATCCGCGGCGTGAACCGCCACGAGCACCATCCCACCAACGGCCACGTCGTGGACCGCGAGTCCATGGTGACAGCAGCTTTCTTCAAGGTCAGTTTAGCTGTATGTAGGTGCGATGGAGGTCTTTTACTGATACAGGACGGTAAGTGATACAGGACGGTAAGTCTGCTTTGTTGTCTTCTTGGTTGTTGTTGGTGGTGGTGGTGGGTCACGTGTTCTCGTGGAAGGCTGTCCACAGGACCGTGCTGGTTTTGTAGGCCTTCTGCTGCCGGCTGTCGACTGTTACGTCTGCCAAGGATATCCGCCTCATGAAGCAAAACAATTTTAATTCAGTCCGTTGCGCACATTACCCGACCCTTGGCCAAGCATGAGAGCGGCGCATGTTCGATGCCCGACAAAGAGTGCAAGTCTGAGAGCTTGTGAAACCAGGAATGACCCCCTGTTCTATGAGCTTTGCGACGAGCTGGGCTTGTACGTAGTGGACGAGGCGAACATCGAAAGCCATGGCGTTAGCTTCAGCTGGGACAAGACCTTGGGAAACAAGGACAGGTGTACTGAAACTGCATGGGACTGTAGCAACAGCCTAAAGGGACCTCGTAGCTTCATGATCATGTCACCGGGCAAAAGGTAACTGCCACGGCCGTTCAGGTGGTGGTGAGCATGCAGTATTTCGCATTGAGCATAGCCAGCCCTCCTCTTGCAACTGGAAGAAATGAGTTAGGGTCATGTCACGTTTCCTTTGCAAACTAACGCCAGAAATTTGTTCTGAGATGCCAAAATGATCTGATGTGCCTGAATCAGCGTGAGCCGTAAGCCCAAGTCGCTGATGCGAGCCATCTTTTGAACACTCTGTGAAGGATTTTCTCTGGTGATTGACAAGTTTGCATGGCAGGGCCTGTACTTGGAGGGTCAGGGGGACTTAGTAAGTAGGTTGATAACCCCTAGAACCCATATAGCAACCCTAATCATCCGCATTATTGCCCTGCTTACTGAGCCCCCCTGAACCTCCAAGTAGGGCTCTAGAAGTCCACGGCTTTGCGATGTCAACCTCCTCTTCCATCCTGGCCCCCCAAGCTCTTGGGAGCTTCGGGTTTGCTGCGCCCTTGCATTATTATTTGCTGTGAGGCAAGCTTCGTGAAAGGGTTAGGGGATCTTGAAAGAACCCTCAACCCGAAACAGTAGTTTCCATGTTCTTTTCCATTGTCCCTATATAACCCCATATTACTTTTATTATGCCTGCCGATATTATCTACCCTACCCCCCCCCCAACCCTCTCGTTCAGCACCTCCGGATTTGAAAAGCCTGCGTGAGGAGGAATGGGATGCAGCTCACATGGCTCGCGTGCAGCGTTATGTGGACTGGAGCTTAGCATCAGTATCACCAGTTTTGGACTTAAAATTGAAACATGGGCGTAACACATACGGTACACCCTGCTTGGCTTCAGATAGGCCTTTCGTGCGGCTGGATGACAATACTGAGGAGAGAGACAAAAACTTCCCGAGCATCATCATCTGGTCTTTGGGAAATGAGGCTGGCAATGGAGCCTTCGATGCATGCAATGAAGCAGGAAAGGCTTGACTGTAGGTTCTGTAGCATTCAGAGAGCACATGAATTCCGGGCAAGCAGCAGTTTTGCAAGAAACTACATGACATGAGACCTCTTCAGGTTCGCACAACAAGCTCTGCAGCACGAAGCTCCTACTAAACATTAGCCTGCGCCAAGGAATCAACCATCATCGAACGTATATGTGCCTTATCTCCATGCTGACGTTCCGAGTACCATGCCCTTAGAATGCTAGTTTGCGCAGACAGGATGCTTAGGTGGATAAAACGGAGAGATCCAACTCGGCCTGTGCAGTACGAGAACGCTCGGTGGAGAAGCGATCCAGACTGGAATACGGACAACATAGAAAGAATTGCCCCGTGCTAAGTTGCACAGCTTACCGGTCACTGCAGTTCATCTCTGCATTTGTGTCATGACGCCGAGGATGCAAACACGGACATCTATTGTCCTATGTATCCCAGCCACTGGAAACTGGAGCAGTATGGGAGACGCTACGAGGATGATGTTCATGCCCATCCTCTGATGCTCAGAACTGCCAGAGGATAAATTATCAAGGGCACCTTCTTGACAGCCCTGTTGGTCCAGGTTTGTTTTTATGTTTGTGTGCAAAGCTGCCAATACTACAGGGATGTCAATAACCTCCGGTACCCAAAAGCGGACACCAGTATAATGTTGAGAACCCCTTAATAAAGGGTGTGAATAGTACTCCCGGAAGATAGCGCTTGCTTTCTACCAAGTTCAAAGCTCGAAAATATGTAAACAAGTTCCTTAATACTGAGGGGGTAACGATAATACAGTTGTCCGTCCGGAAGGAAAAAAAACGATTTTACTAGATTCCTTTCTACTTATTGTATTAATACGACTACGAGCTGCACTACCCGGTCCTACTCCAGCTCCAACCCCTTGATTTCCTATTGCGACACCCTCCCCCCCAAAAAAAGAAATGCAAAACAAGATCTGAGCGTGTGTGTGTTCTCTGTTATCACTGAAACATCAGTCATATTACATAGCTATAGGGTCCTAATTTTGGGGGTGGGTGTTAGCAAATCCCTTCACGAGACAAGGATCATGGTGGAGTACGCACATGCCATGGGAAACTCCTTGGGTGCTTTCAAGGAGTACTGGGACAAGATCTACGAGTACGGGGTCACCTCCACTGCAAAGATATTGCCTGAATCTAGTTTGTGGTCTCCTGTATGCGTTAAACATAATGACCCACTAGGGAAGTCCCCCTACACCATAGTAAAGACCCTTATTGATTTTGAGTGGAAGAAAAAGCTGCAACTAACGCGACCACCGACTTGTTAAGAAACATATGCCTTTGTGGTATTCGGGCATGTCCACCCTCCTGCTTTGTCTCGCTTAAGGTCTTGCAGGGTGGCTACATCTGGGACTGGGTCGATCAAGGCTTGGCAACCCAGAAGAATGGCAGGAGCATTTGGGCCTTTGGTTCGGATTTCGGGGGCAAAGATACCCCGACCGATTTGAATTTCTGCATCAATGGCCTGGTGCAACCGGATAGGAAACCCAATCCACACCTGTTCGAGGCCAAGAAGGTGGGGATTTCCAAAGGTAGGCGGCCTGGTTTGGGGAATCCCTACAAAGGATTAGGCTACATAAGAGGGACTCTTGCTTCTTGGAGATGCCCAGGTGATGCAGCATGTGACATTCAGCGCGATTGACTTGCCAAAGGGCATCGTCGAAGCGCAAAATCGTGACTGGCCTGCAGGGGCCAGAAGCTGAGGGGAAATGCCAAAGCCAATTGGCCCAAACAATTGAATGGGGTTTTGGGGTATATTCTGCAATCATTCTGCGGCATATGGTCATATAAGGGTTGTAGTGGTACGGATTCTACAAGACCTTTACAGCCAAGATTGATTCCTGGGGTGTACATGGCAGCTCAGACCACCATAGCAGCAGTTCCAGGACCCCTGCGAAGCACTACTCTGCGGCCTCAAGTGAATGAAGTCTAAATAAACTCCTTAAAGAGGATTATATACGGGATAATTATAGGGTTTATTGAGGGGAGATACTAGGAGTTGAGACTATAGCTCAAGTGAATGAAATCCAGCAATCTTCAAGGGGCAAGTTGGTATGGCCAAAGCTCGAAGCTTATCACTTTGTAAGGTGGTAGAGGGAGCTGTAGACCTTCCAGGCCCTCATGCCAGGCTATGATTTCCTCTCCCTGCAGCATTTGGATTTCTTCTGGCAAGTCACAATGAACGGCGCGGTTGCACAGTCCGGCACGTTGCCAGGCAGGGTTGCAACATCTTGGATTTCTAAGTAGGAAACCCAAGTTATAATCACGGAGCGTCCTATACTCCCTTGTCATTACTGGTTAGAGATGATACTAGGGTTCCGTGATTTGCCTACCCGCTCGATTTTCTTGTTTCTGTTGGCTGCTGGAGGCTTGCGCACCCCTCCACACCAAGCAGAACGTTTTGAGTTACCGCTGCCAAAAGACATGGCTGGAGTGGCCCGGCTCCAGCTTAGGTCCAATGCCATACAGCACATCCAATTCATCACTTGCCCCTTAGATTACGTAGAAATTTTCCAGAATGATTAAAAGAGCATATATCTTGGGGGCATGGCTTACATTTAGACATTTGCGCTGTTGCGGTCCCAGTTTTGCGCGCCACGCGAAGCACGTAATGACCTCTTCGCAGGAATCTAGTCAGGCCTCGAATTCGTTTGCATGTTGCCGACAGCCCCGAAAACGATGACAAGAAACGCAAAACAAGGAACAATGCCCCGAACCGGATGAAACGCTAAGCAGAAACAGCGATCTCTGTGTGAAGACAAGGTTGGGGGGCTGTATACAGCTTCACGTAAGACGGAGGACAACCATGGAATCGTCAGGAAGTACGCAAGGATCCTAATCAAACATCTGAAGATGCAGAACCCCGCCTCTAAATGCCGTCTGAACAAAGCGCAAAGATTCCGCCAGTAATGTTCCGGCGGGTGGAAGGCTTCTGGAAGGTTTGAACATGTTTGGGTATTTTCCACAAATCATGTCAACTAAGGCTGGACGTTGTGAAGCCCACGTGCTTGTGTCTGCCCGCATGCGACGCTCGTCCAAGGTCTATTACATGGCAGTGCCAAGCCTACAACTTGCGCTTTTCTGATCTGTACCTTTGAGCAACTCCTTGAAGGCTCAAGTTGATCAGTGGCAACGATAGTAGCTTATGCAATGCTTGCGGTAGCAGCGTCCTTACAGCAGCAACGGTCATAGCAACGGCAAGCGACATTTCCACGACTATCGCGCCCCTTACATACCACCAAATGTTAGCATTCTCTCTGAGGGACCCTTCCCAGAGAAGGAACCACCTTTCTGGAACCCTAGCCCCCATAAACCTCTATATAGACCCAGCGTCCCAGCGTCCATGCCCTTTTCAACTGTCCGTGCGATTCCCCATTCTTCCCCAACTCTGTCAACCAGATATATATATATATATATCTTCAGCAAACCCACGATATCCCTTGTAGGCTTGTGAATCCCCATGTCCTGACATGTTCCTACATATCCCAGGCCAGGCCATAGTACCCCCATACGTACACTAAGTATATAAACCCTAAACCCTAGAAATATCCCAAGATAGTCCCTATGTAATCCCTGTAATATCCTTAAATATTTCCTACATAATCCCTATGATATCCCTGTATAACCCTTGGCTATACGTGCTCAAAGGAGATGCCGGAGGCTGCTTTGCAGCTGGCGAGGAGGTGGCCTGGGAGCAATGGCCTCTCAACTTGCCGGGACAGGACAGGATTATAAAGGGTTTTATAGGGGTTATGTAGGGTTTGATAGGGTTTACATGGGGGTTTATAGGGGCTTTATAGGGGTTATATAGGGTTTCATAGGGGTTTTAATGTAGACCCGTGATTAATGGAGGGGTAATATTGGGATTATGTAAGGATAATGGAAACTACTATGTAGGGTTTAGGGACCCATGATTAATATACCTCTTCCACATAAGGGCCTAAATATTAAGATCCCTGTTTTAATCTCTGTTAAGGGAGGGGTTTATTAATCAAGGGTCTGGGTTTCAGGGTGTAGGCCTGGCATCAAGGAGAGATGCAAAAGGGTGTAGGGTGTTAGGGTGTGGGGTTTAGGGTTTGAGGGTTTGGGGTTTAGGCTTTAGGGTAGGTTTGGCATTTGTTTTGCATTGCATTTCCCTTAATCTCAATGTAATCCTTGGATTTAAAGCTATAAAGGAACTTATAGGGGGTTCCCAAATCTGCCCTAGGCGTAATGTGAGCATCTGCACAGTTGAGGGTAGTAGTATGCGACAGGACATTATGGAATCGTACCAATGTGCCCACACCGCCCCCCCCCTTCCTCTCCCCTCCCGTCCAGCGCCCCTGCCATGAAAAGCAATGTTTTACAGGCTCCAGTGCATGCCCAGCCCCCACCGCCCTCACCGCCCCCACCGCCCCCACCGCCCTCACCGCCCTCACCGCCCTCATCGCCCGCATTGCCCGCACCGCCCTCACCGCCCTCACCGCACCGCCCTCACCGCCGGCTCCCCCCCCCCTCTCCCTCCCCGTCCAGCGCCCCTGCCATGAAAAGCAATGTTTTACAGGCTCCAGTGCATGCCCAACCCCCCCCCCCCCCCCCCCCCCCCCCCCCCCCCCCCCCCCCCCCCCCCCCCCCCCCCCCCCCCCCCCCCC